>JACCEG010000103.1:2362-153766 GCA_014065205.1 Tuber brumale | reverse complement strand
TGGCAGTGGGAGAGAGGGGGGAGATGGCCGTCACTCCTAGGCCAGAGCCATCGTGGGAGGAGAGGGGGGGTGGATGGATGGTTCGTGAAGATCAAGCCCGGAGGGTTGATTTCAATCGCCGCGTGTGTAGAGGAGACGGAGGATAGCCTATCTATTCGGCTGCAATGGCCTCCTTATATAGTTGCCCTTTACGCTCTTGTAAGTTACTCCTCGCGTCATGCGCCACCTATGACTCACTACTGTGAGTTATATCAAAACATCCTAAACTAGTCATATAACCCAAGTGGTCACATGCACGAAACTCATGACCTCTAAATGAGGTCGTGAGCGAAACATAACATATTATCATAACCATATCATATGACCAATGTGGTTAAACGTGCGAAACCCATGATCTCTAATGAGGTCATGTGCAAAACATAACATACCTATGACTCATAATTATGAGTCATGTGAAAACCTTTTCCTCAGTAAGCCACATTCGTGACACCCTTGAATACCCTTCAATGCTTTAAATACTGGAGCCAATTCTTTTTCCCACTCACAGAAGAGGTTTTCAGGACTCTTGTTAACAAAATTGATTGGCTTGATTGTTCCTGCTAGTGTACTAGTTCAAACAGCAGTACTGTAGTCAGCTGGGGTCCAGTTATTACATCTAGATGCTATGAACGTAGCAGTTCCAAAGCCCCTACCTGCGGAATTTCTTCTGTGACCCTTTAGTTGGAAGCACAATTGTATACTGTCTACCATACCTTGTAGTACAAAGCAGTAAAGATATGCAGTCATAGTTTTATTTTTATTCTAACCACCTCGATTGCTGGCTCATGTGTATCTACCTCTCGGGAGATACAGTAATCGTAGGGTTAACGGGCTTTCTTCTGTACCAAGGTGGTAACTAGAGAAGCAAAGTCGGGAGGCTTTAGCCAAGGTTGTTGAATAGACTTCTTGCTGAATCACAACTACTGAAGTCTGCGAGATGTTTGGTAAGTCTCAAACTAAAGGTTCTTGAAGTGAACTGAAGCAGGTAACTGTTCAACCAAGTATATTGAAAACTCTGTCTGCCGATGTCTGCCTCTTCTAACGTGAAGAATAGGAGTTCTTAAAGACACTTCATTGGGCTACGGGAAGCCTTGTTCTCATAACATATAAGACTCCAAAACGGCAGGCTTGAAACCAAACATCAAACTTATAAAGTATCAAACTGATACTCGAAACCAAGAATAAAACATATAGAGTATCAAACGAGACTCAAAACCAAACATAAAATATATAAGGTATCAAACTGATACTTGCAACCAAACAAAAAACATATAGAGTATCAAAGCAATACTCGAAACTAAACATAAAACATAAAGAGTATCAAACTGATACTTGAAACTAAACATAAAACATATGGAATATCAAACCGATACTCGAAACTAAACATAAAACATATAGAGTATCAAACCGATACTCTTAGGGCAGAGGCACACCTCGGTTCCTCAAACTAATTCAAAACCCCTACAGTATCAACTGATACCCAATAATCCTAAACCAGTAACCAGTACCGGTTATACCATAAGTACAAGTCAGGCCTCAACCTGCTGGTAGATAGAAGGTAGTTATGAAGAAGAGATACCACTTGATTAGGACCCTTACCATGTTGAGCTTCAGTATATAAGTAGTGTGAATATTTATGCATAGCCTTATCCTCATCTACAATGCCAAAGCAGTACATCTTAAAGGGAGAGAAGAAATACCACTGGCCAGGCTGCGGTGGTAGCTTTGGGATCTCAATTGTTTGCTGATAATCAAAGGAAAAACATGCAGTATCATGGCTATAGGATGTAGCTTGAGTAATAGTAGTTTCATAAAACTCCTGACACTGCCTATGCTCTATACTATGCTCTTCTAGCTGTTTATTGATTGCCAGCCATTGTTCACTAGTAGATATATTAGCATCAATGACTTTATTCTTACCTTCTTTTGTTTGAAGCTGCCATTTCAGTATTGTACAGTGAACACAAATATCCTTTACTGGAGACCTAATTTCCCTTGCTTGAAACATGGTACTCTGCTTCCAAAATTTGAAAAAGCCAGTAAGCGACAGAGAAATACCTGGATTAGCTGCCGTAAACTCTCGATACAAACCTCTATAGGAGAAAAATGATGGTAATATAATCCAATTGTCTGTCTCCACACCTATACTCGTTGAACCATCTTTTTGCCTTACCTTACCTTTGCTCACTCGTGTTGCTACTGGCTCTCCATATTCCTCCTTCAGTATACCCAAAAACTCCCCCAATATTACAGTTACAGCTTCTGGTAACTTGTGGTAAGACAGCTGATTGACCTGTTTATGCACTGGCGGAGATAGTAGTCTAGTCTTCTGAAGATTGGATATAAGAGATCTGAGTTGATACGTGCCTAATTGCCAATACCAGCTAAAGAAAGACTTGCACACTCGACCAATGAATAGAAGTATATAGTGATGACATATAATACGATGCTGGTTAGCTTCATTCCCTTCCATCATTGTAACAAAAGAACTTTGACTATAAGATCATCTACAATTAGTACCAGCTTTTTCCAAATATATTATACTCGGAAGCAAGGCACTAGCTAACAACTTGCGCTGCTTTTTCCCCAGCTGATAGTTCAACTGCATTCAGTTATACAATTCAGCTAATGGGGCCTTGTCTTGACAGTGCCCAATACAGGTACAGGCTTTAGCAAGCTTTCCCAAATGGTTAGTATAGTGAGATTTTGGAATATCTCTCTCAAATAATACCTGTTCACTTGTGTCAGCAATCAATTCCTCACCAAGTATATTGTTCATATCCAGATTACTCTGGATATCATTCCAATCTAGCTCATCATCTATATTACTATAATCTGGCTCTACATTCTTAGATTAGTCTTTATCACTCATTAAGCTATAAAATTAGACAACATGGTTATACCTAAGTCTTGATATTCAGAGTCGAAATCTGAGGCATTACTTATACCTGACTCATTTTCAGACTGCTGTGACTCTGAACTTGCGAAATCATGGATATTGGACATGAATTCAAAATTCATTCTTGGTTTTCTGTTTTGTAGACTGTTAAGTATTCTTATTTCTTACAACTTAAAGCAATTCTTACTTATTTAGAGTCTAATACCTACTTAGTTTAAAGTCTTAACTTTGAATTGAAAAAAAAAGTTTGTTTATGAGAAACACTTAACTTCTACTAATATTTTCGTATAGTAATATCCTAAGAGTTACTTAATAGCATTATACTATAACTATAAAGGATTGTTATTTCTTAAGACAATACCTTGTAGTTATAATTTTGTAACTTTTAGGCTTCAGGGGTTGCATTTTTAGTATTATTTCATGATATTGTATGTGTAATGAACTTTTATAGAAAAAATGCAACAACTTTAATTGAAAATACCACAAGAAGCAATTGTCCAATCGAGAAAGGAATTAGTGCAAAAGATGCTCAGGAAGCATAAGATAATTTTAGTGTAAAAAAATACATTTTGGTATTTTTCACATTTTTGGGTTTAGAAGAAGCAATTTACAGTATATAAGGATCATGAATAATTTTTGAGCTTATGGATATATACTCTACATGTCTATGAAGCTATCTTGGCAAAAAGAAATTGTTTAGTGTTGAGTGCCCAAGTGTATGACATTGTTCTAATAAAAACGCGTTCATATTAGATAAATAAAATACTTTAAGGCACATAAAAAAAATTAAATGAAAAAAGATTTATTTTTATATAATATACCTTATCGAAGAAATGATTTATAAGTTTAACATCATTGCCACAAACATTTCGAATAAAATCCAGCTGTTTGTTTAATCGAGTTCTAACCTCTGTATGTAGTTTTTTAAACACCTCCTCCCATCATTTTCCAATAACTTCATGGGGACTTCTTTTGCGTAAACTTGGGGTACCAATTTCCTGCAACTGCCAGATCATTGGGGGAAACCCTATGCGACAATGAAAGTAACATCGTTCGACAATAGTTCTTTCCTCCTCTGGTGTCAGCTTCTGTCTGCGCTGACCTTCTTCTTCCCGACTTTTTCGTCCCTTTCGGCAGTGCATCACAGTTGTTGGTGCAACTCCTACCATTGCTGCAGCAATGGTAAGACCCGGTGCTGTCCCTGTAGTGGCCATCTCGATTGCCATCTGCTCTCATGCTTGGGAGGGAACTTCGATGTTGTTTTCGCGCATTTTCAAGGGAAATTGGATCAATAGACACAGCGGTATATTTGCATTACGATTGAGATTGAGCGATGGAGATCGCTTTACTACTACACCGATGCCAAGTTTTGCCGCGCCTCGCTGAGGGTGCCGCCTCGCTGACCCCTCACATGGTCTACCATCTGCTCTTCCTTCTCTCGCAGCGTTCACACTGCCCTCGGCCCCCTTGTTCCTCCCCCTCCTTTCTCTATCCTTCTCGTCTCTGCTTAGTGCATAGCTTTGAACTACCCCTTTATCCCTTTAAAGCCTCATCTCTCCTCCCCACACCTGCAACTCTCCAAACCATCATCACCGCTATATCTGTAGGCCTCTCCTCTCTTTTTTTCCCCTCATTAGGCTTTTCACACCTACAACCATACAAAATGCTCTGGAAACCTGCTGTCAGATTATCAGTGGAAACCAGTTTCCAGCTCACGATAAGGTCTGGTTCGGTGGTCAATAGAACCGCAAGTATTAGCCAACACAGCCCAACCCATCTAGTGGGCCGCCACTATACCACATCGTGAAAACGGCAATCCTTCTTCTGAGCTTGCAACTCTGCGTCAGGAGATTGCGGAGCTGCCAGAGAAAGTGGATTTAAAATGCACTCATGGTGCTCTAGATTACAGTTATTGACGGTATGATTAAAGGACTCACTTGCTTTGATACTGTACTAATTCTTCGGATAGTCAATCGCAGCAAAAGCCCACCACATTTAATTTTGCCCTTTGATTGGCAAATTCGAAGACCATGGCTATCAAAATTGACCCCCATCACATGGTAGCTCTGATGAACTGCTTATTCCCAGGTGGGGACGGTTCTCCCCGCCGCCTCGACCATTCGCTTCACACATTTAAACACGGCATTGTCGATAGCTGTGACATAAACGTTCGCACCTTTCCCATCCTGGATGCTCTGGCCCATATATCCGTTTCTCAAGAAAAATCCCAGGTTGTCGCAATAGCTCTACAATTGGATCCTCAGAACAATAGAATTCGCCTAATTGTCGCTGAGAACGAAGACACTTCGGGTGACCTAGTTTCCTATCTTAACAATCTATGGGGAAAGTTGCAAAACTTATCAGGTGAGTATGAAAGGCAGAGGACTGAGAAATTGGTCCCTCTGGTGAAGTCACCACCTATCCCCCCAAAGGTGGCCAACTCTTTGAAAGTGGAGATATTTCGCGACATTTACCAGTACTCGCTAAAAAAGCAGAGGAAGCGTATAGAGAAGTGGTGGGCACGTCTTGGTGGTTTCATAGGCGAGTTGCTTCAATGCCATGTGGTCGACCGCTTAGAAACGCTTGAACAGAAACTGTATGAGGCTGTGGTTTCATTGGTATTGGCACTAGAGTCAATTGACAGGTTTGGTGCGGATCCCGAAAACACACTTACGGATGCCGAATAGGAAGCGGTATATTGGCACAGCATGAAGGCCAACCAGGATGCGAACCTTGTTCTTGATATTGACTATGGACTCAACTGCGAGGCCTTGGCTCTAGAGATACATGGTATGCCCTTTTTGCTCCCCATTACATTTTCTGCCCCAGCTCTTAACCTAACTTTGCCTCTCTACTAGATGATCGTCCTGGAAAACCCTTTCAGCTTCGACGTGCCCTTGAGAAACTGACTTCCCTACCCCGCCACATTGATTCTCTAATTGGATTTGCCCATTCTCCCCGCCTTCAGCCGGCTTTGCAATACGACATGTCCATTTCTCCTGTCCCAAACAAGCCTCAAAACGTACGATTGCCTACATCGCGGAAGCAGTGGAAGTCATTCTTGGAGACTGCATTTGGTGGGCACCAGCTCTGGCAGGAGGCTGATGCAGTGCAGCTTTCTCAAAAGTTTCGGTTCAAAGACTGCAAGTGCCCGGTCCACTGTGAATGTGCACTTATTCAGTACCTCCTAGTTAAACAGCATGATGACTGGGACAACATCCATGCATTTGGCTATATCGGGGTGTCTAAGCTCAGTTGCAGCGCTTGCCGCATCTGGATAGAGACCTCTAATGAACAGGGTGGACCAGAGTTTTATACTAGATGCTCGCATGAAAAATGGTACTGGCCTTGGGGGATACCCAGGGTGGAGGTGGAGGACTCCTTAGGGGAGAACATGGTGCAAAAGGTTTTCATGGAATACCTCAAGCAAAAGAGGCTCCCGGATCCACGTCGGAGAACAGGCTCAGACAGCAGCGGTACGTCAGCATCCGGGGCAGAGCACCGTCTAGCTGATGATGACTCGGCACGTACTAAGGCTGCAGCTGACATGGCAGTGCAAAAGTCTGGAGGTAGTTTTAATGAACTTTTTCATGCGAAATTCCCACGCGTTCAGCAACGAGGAGGCCGTACCACGGGGGCAGAATCACAAAGTGAGCCTGGGCGGAGTGATGCTTGAGATCCTGGGATAAGATGTGCAGATCACATATGAGGGAAGTTTGGTTTTGTTCGGTCTGTTCGTTGTGCCCCCCTGTTACCCCTCTCTATATCTAGCTAGATTGGGAAAATGCTACCTTTTATTTTATTTTTTTCTTTCTCTTGCTCACTTGCTCTTGTCAGTGGAGTGTGTTCATGGTTGTGGTAGAGGTCACTCATCTGGAAGCTGGATATAGACTTGTCTGCGCGTTCCACCACCTACTCTAAAATACATTCTACTTTTCTATCACAGTGCCGGATATCCAAAACTGACCCTCCTGTTCACAGATCTGAACAGAGCTATTTCACTGATGAAGAGGATATCCCTTTGCATTTGGCATTTCTTTACTCTTCTCTTTTTTTTTCTTATACAAACCTTGACAACTTTCGATCCATTCAGTGATCCCAAGCGTCCCGTCCGCCCGGCAGGCACCTACGATACGCCCGGGACGGGCGTCTCGGGTAGGTGTTTCGGGCTGTAGGGCAAGGGCGTCCGTCCTTTGGAAAAGACGGCCGTCTAAGAGGGTGACGGCAGGGCCCTGCCGTCCTTAATTTCTTGGTAACACAAAAATTGTTCCTGCAGGACGCCCGTCACCTGCAGGGCCCACCCGTCAACGCCCGTCACCTGTAGGGCCCGCCCATCCGTTACACATTTCCCTCCTATGATTCGCACAGTCCACCAAATTTCATGACATCTAGAACATCTTGGTTGTCTATCACTACGGAAGGCAATGAATAGTGCAGCGCTCTGTAAATAATTTGTGAAGGAAATATATTTTAGGAGGAACTGGTAACTACTGGTTAACGCTAGATAGGATTCTATTATAAATACCTGATATCTTTGCCTTTCAACAAGTTTCCCAATATCCATTTTTGATTCTTATATGGTTATTTGCATGCCTTCTATTTGTTTCTTCGAACCAAATTCACCTATCTCTGTTTTCTCAAGGACAATTCCTCTACAGGGCCCACCCTTCACCTCCAGGGATCCCCATTCACCCACGGAACCTGCCCGTCTCCTACAGGGCCCGCCGGTCACCTATAGGGCCCGCCAGTCGCCAGTAGGTCCCACCGGTCACCAATTGGTCCCGCCCGTCAACTGCAGGGCCCGCCCATCACCTATAGGGCCCACCCGTCATCTCGCGTCGTACAACACATTCTGCAACCTAAGACACCTGTAGTCCCCGCCAGTCCGTCCCGGGTTGTCTTCCGGACGGACGCCAAGATACCCGTCCGTCCCGGGCATCCTTTCAGGTACCGCCGTCCGTCCAGTCCACCGCCGAAGACGGACGGACTGGACGCTTGGATTCACTGGATCCATCTTCATTCCCCTGAACTTCGTTGAAACATATTCATGGTTTTCTTACTTGCTTCCTCATCATTCCTCTACTATTAGTTTCTTTGCTACATTGATCCAGCATTGTTGCTATTCCTGTCTTTTTCTCCTCATTTGTTGTTACCTTGAGGGTCGGTTTCACCCATCCAATGATGTACTAGGTGATTCTGCTGACCTGTGGAGCCAATTCAATTAAGCAACATTTAATCTAGAGTATGTCTCCTGCTACTCGTTTACGATTTGTGCAGCACAAAATGCAAGTACTACATATCCCGGCGTGAAGAACCTAAAGAGGTTCGCAATTTTCCACTCGATTAAGGTCATGACAACATTCTACGCAATAATAGTTTTTGACCAATCAGGAGTGATTGACACTACAACAGCCATTACACTTTTCAGCCTTTACCGTAAAATCTCGTGAAATCTACTATCTCCGGCCTAACTAAACTCTAACTTGGGAAGGAATAGCGGCTACTAGATGCGGTATCGTGGGATCTGCCAAACCTCGCTAAGTGATGTCAAGCCAATTTGAGTACTAGTACAAGTGCTATGGGTAATGTTTTCGTACAGGACAGGGTTTATTTTGCGGGTTAACCTAAATTAACTGTTCGGAAACTCTCAAAACAGTATATATTCCAATGCAACAATTATTTGTATAAATACAATTCCAATAGCATAGTTAGATAGAGAATAGAAATCTACACATTCTATGTGAATTTCAATACAATCAGAAATATAATGAATGAGGAGTGAGAAAAATGATGATAATGTTGCAAAATATTGCATTTGTTGTCTTGCCATATTTCACAACATCACTTAAGGTTAATTGCAGCTCATTCATCCTGATGCCGAGAGTACAAGGTACAAACCTTAGCCGATTGACCCCGCTTACCTTGGCTCTGCCGGAATATTGTGTAGGCGTCAATTCAAAACACACCAGCATGATGGCAAACAAGGATTGGGTGTTGAGAACGGAAGACCAGGTTCTCGTTTATGATCCGGGCCCTGTCCCGCCGCACGGGGAGATTCCGGCATCACTCCAAATTGATGTCAGCCCTTTGGTATTCCCCTTCAGTCAATCCCCCTTCATCTGACAACATCAACCTTGAACTAAGTTAAGGCGGAATATAGACTGATGAGTATATTAAATTATCGTCATGCTTATCTAATCTGAGAATTAACTGAGAGTGGATTACCTCAGTTTCCTCAGCCATTCCCCACGTGATTGAACGCTATTTCATGGTGGGATAGGTTGACTCAGCTTTTTTTGGGGAACGTCTGAGATGAAAACTTGGGGCGTCCATACAAATATCCGAGTTTTCCGGTGAAGCCTCACCAAAAGTTTCCAGGATCAACTTTCAACCCTTTCCAGCATTCAATGCTACAACGCCTACCTCCAGAATCTAGCTTCTAGGTTAGATGCACCTCGATTGAGTGAGTCCAAACCTGCTGAAATTATTGAAATCAGAGGTGGTGTCAATACAGAAATGCGTACCTACAAGTATGTCTTCTAGCCATCCTAAATCCTCAAGGCGCTACGCAGTTCCAAACCCTGTCTTTTGGTAGAACAGATAGTGTTGGCGTGGCGTAATTCCAATAGTGGCATATTGTTTGAAGAGGTCTACTTTGTACTTCTGGAAATTATAGAGGCTTGATTTGCAGTTATGGTAGAGTCGGATGCACCTTGGAAAAAGTTCGGATATTTGTATGATGGGGTAAGTTTTCAGCTCAGACTATACTCGAGTAGATTCACGGGCTCACCAGAATGGCTTAGCGCAGCTTGGCACACGTGATTTTCTTTAGTCTGAGGAAACTGAGATAAAGAGTGGATAACAAAGAGCTAGACTATGTGAGGGCTCAGCGAGGCAGCACCCTCAACGAGGCTTGGCAAATATTTTGCGGGCAGATTTCGTTGATTCTTACTGAATATGCGCCAAGCCTCGCTGAGGGTGCCGCCTCGCTGAGCCCTCACATCGTCTAAATGAGTACTGTACAGGCGCTTAGGTGATCCGGGCACTAATCGATAGAGGATCAATGACCATTGGGTGAGTATATTAACCACTGTACTACCAAACATGAAGACTTGCTGTTACCAAGTATTTTATTCAGGTTTAAATACAAATTCTTAGCTTAGCACACTCATTGACCCTCCTTCCCCTAAGCGGGAGCCACGTTAAAAAGTCCTTAGATGCTATTCGGCATGCTCGGGTAATTGTTCCGCCCCGCTGGTAAAGGGTTCGGCAATGCCCTTGGGATTCATAGATCGGCCCGAAGGGGGTTGTCAGAAGGAAGCCGTTGGAAGGAGACGAGGAGAGTTGGAGGCGTGGAGCCCATAAATAGTGAGTTCTTTGTAAAGCAAGTCGTTCTCCTATAAGCACAGGCATACGCAAGTGGAAGGAGATACGTCTAGAAGAGAGTGGGTATGCGTGGTAATCGATAGGGGGGTAGGAGGATAAAATCGTTATGTTTTATATACCCCTGTCTTTGCCATGAGTTACTTGTGCAAAGTAATAGGAGCGAACTTTCCCACTTACCCAAGAGTCATTCTCTTGCAATCAAAGTTGTACTTTGTGGCTTTAATTCTTACACTGATAATAACTCGCTGAGAAAAAGCCAAGCTGCTGGGAATACATGCATGTAGCGTACAACAGCCCTGCCGCGTAACTCGCACTCTTATCCCGTCGTTGCCCCAACTAGAAGACGACTCATGGCATATATGGGATTGTGTGGGGATGGGGTACGTGTACATCAAGCCAGCTGTTTTATAGACTTTCCTGGAAACATTCCTGTCGTCCTACCATCTCCTCACACCTCACACCTACCATTATCCTGACCACGCTCGTTCTCCCCACCAAAAATCCTACCCATGTCCCGATCGATACCACTGTTATCTCATCGTAACGGGGTGCCAGTTTGTGAGTTGAAGACACCCCTACGTTCTACACAAACCTAGTTTCTGAGTTTGTAATTTCAGTTTGTGAGGGTTATTAGAAGGATCACGGAGGGGCTATAGCTACTCTGATTGCCTGCTTTGTTTGCGTCATAACAATTATTGGGAACGACCGGATAGCACCCGCCCCAGTTGCAGTCTCCGTCCTCAACACCCCAACCATCCGGCATTTTCAACAACAAGGTTTACGGATAACGGTCTGGACACACAGTAGGCTCGTATGGAAGGATAATTTGGTAGTATAAGGATCATATTCAAATATCCAAACTGGAGAAGTATTCTCGCAAAGGCAAGTGTGAAATGAAATGAAATAACCACTGATAACAGAGGAGCGAAGGACAACTTTCCGGATGATAGAACGAAAACAACTGACAAGGGGAAAACAGGCTGCCTTTTCTCCTTTCTGGCTCATCCGGGTCCTTTTCGGCGTACTCCCAGCGTATGCTAAGTCCAATATCACATTGTGCTTTAATGAAATGAACGAACGACTAATAACAGAATAGCGAAGGACAACTTTCCGGATGGTAGAACGAAAACAACTGACAGGGGGGAAACAGGCTGCCTTTTCTCCTTTCTGGTTCATCCGGGTCCTTTCCGGCGTGCTCCCAGAGTATGCTAAGTCCAATATCACATTCGGCTTTAATGAAATGAACGAACAACTGATAACAGAGGAGCGAAGGACAACTTTTCAGGCGATAGAACGAAAACAACAGACAGGGGGAAAACAGCCTGCTTTTTCTCCTTTCTGGTTCATCCGGGCCCTTTCCGGCGTACTCCCAGAGTATGCTAAGTCCAATATCACATTCGGCTTTAATGAAATGAACGAACGACTGATAACAGAGGAGCGCAGGACTACTTTTTGGACGATAGAGCGGAAACAACTGACAAGAGGAAAACAGCCTGCTTTTTCTCCGTTCTGGTTCATCCGGGTCCTGTCCGGCGTACTCCCAGCGTATGCTAAGTCCGATATCACATTCGGATTTACCGGCTCTCAATCTTCCGTTCCTGGCGAGGGAAGAGTATGGCCGCGGGTATTCATATCTGCCGTATCTCCACATGCTAGGAGAATTGTTCCCAAGGAGATATCGCAATGGCAGTTGCAAGTTGTGTTTGAGGTGTTTGACCAGCCGTTAAACAAACATGCAGAAGGTGCCGAGTGTGTGAGGGTGGCAGGGCCAGGGTCACTGGCCAGGAAATACGCAGGACAGGGAGTCCTGCGTATATTTTGGATTAGGGTTGTTGAGAGTTCGGTGGAGAGGCAGACATGTGGCGAGCAGCCCAAAAACCAAAAAACTTTCTGTCCAACACAGCACACCGCCGTCTTTCTGGCCACAATATTTCCCACCACCACTACCACCACGATACTCACCGCTCCCGTGCTCTGCCTTCATAGGTGGGTTTACTGTGAGCGTCTCAAAGACGACTTCGGTTATGTTCAAGAGGAGGTGAATAAGTACAGCAAGGGGAAATAGATGGCGAGAGAGGGGGTTGGTTTCCGGGTTGCGGTAGTGCTGGATCGGAGGGGACTGAGATCCCTGGGGTGGGATGGACGGGGGGACAGGCAGTATAGTGTTTTCTTTGTTTATTATTTATTAATTTTATTATACTCTCCCGTGCCCACAAGAATTGGAATGATCGACGCCCTTATCGTGCAAGGTGGTTGGTGAGCAGAGAGCAACCGAAATCAGAAAACTCCAGAGGTCACCAGCTGTCCAAGAACCCATAGTCTGTTGAAAATAAAAGACCATGTGCCGCATAATCTAGCAAAACGCGTTTTCATGCTAAGTGGTCAAAAGAAAATGTGCCATAGTACACGAGGTCCTTGGAGTATAAATTCAATATATTTATCCTACCCAAGCCTAACCGGTATCATCTAGCAAAATCCCAACTTAGCGGCAAACCCGCAGTGCAAACCCTCTTCCACAGAACAAAACCAAGCAAATTCCAACCCCCAACCACATTCCCGACTGCACATCCTGTCCCGGTGCCCCTCAAGACTCCAAGGACACGGGTACAGTTCCGGACACGTGAAACCAACCCTCAAGGAAACAACAAAAGAAGAGATGAAGACATGAACAACAACAACACTAGATTAATGGAATAAAGAAAATAAGATCATAGAAATGATGAGGAAGTGTGAGAGAATAGAACTATGAATTAATTTCGTAAATTAAGACAAAGCGGAGGGTGGGTGGTAAAAGCTAAAGTAATGAAGATTTTGTATGCAACATAAAAAAAAGTAAACAGCCAAGAATATGCCCAAATAGGCAAGTGGAGTGATATCCTATGAGAAATGCCAAGATTCTTACCGAAAAAGCAAGAAAAAATAGCGGAATGCCAAGGAATGCCAAGGAATATTCCTTTTATTATTATTGCAAAAAAACAACCCTGTTAAAATTTACCAACAGGAGGGTAGGTTTCACGTGTCCGGCACTATCTAGAGCGGCCACAACATTCCCCACCGACCAGAGCCACCTACGGGACCCAAAAGTCCTCTGTGCTCCCACCGGCAGCCGGACTCCCAAGACTCCGTTATCTCGGACTATTGTAATTTATATCATACTAATTATTTTACTAGGCCTATTCAGATTCACTCTTGCCCGAAATGCACCCCTGTGCGCCACCATGCAAGCCCGGTCCATTTTACAAACGTCACGACACGACGAGTACGAGTGCGGCTGATAGATTTATTAGTCACGTGACTAATAAATCTATCGGCCGCACTCGTACTCTGGTGTGGGGAGTAGTCCTGAGCGTCCCGGTAGTCTTTTTTGCTCACAGTACTGTAGTCTTTTTGCTCACGATGCTTGTGGTGTGTGTTGATAGCACGGGTGTGCGTGGAGAACGAGAGGATAGGAACCTGATGTATTTCCTAGCTACGAACGTTGCTACCTAAGTGAATACATGACTGCCAAGCCGTGACGCCCACTGTGCTCTCCAACCCTAACGTCCGTCCGTGAGGTAACCCCAGTACTACATACCACATGCTAACATGTGTGGTGTTGAGGGGGGAGGGGTGATGCTGACGCTCGTGGCGGGGACAAGCCCCCTGCACCCCCGTTCATAATCCTATTCCGAATGTCACTTTTAGTCGAAACGTCACGGTACTGATAATGTCACACGATACTATTAATCTCACGATGCTATTAATCTCACGATGCTTGTAACCACGTCTTCCGTACTAATCTCATTTTCATTTCATTTCTCCTCTAGCGCACTGCGCAGTCTTCCGCACTCTTCCTTCAGATCTCTCACCTCCTCCTTCGTAGCCCGGAGTTTCTCCCCCAATCGCCTGTTCTCTCGCAGTGCGTATTGCATCAATTCCGCATCTTGGATGACTGTTATCTCCAAATCGCTCTCTTCCTGCTCTTCCAGTCCGTCCTCAGTCCTGGGCTCGTGTTCTGTCTGCTGCCTGTCGACCCCTTGTTGGACCTGTTTCCCCTTCTCGTTCTCCTGGTGAGACTGGTCGACAGCGGGACGAGGGATCGCTTCTTCTCCTGCGGCCTCTGCTGTGATCTATTGTCAGTTCTTTGGTTCTAGTCATGTCCTCTCCCAGTTAGCCGGTTTCTTTCATCGTGGTACTAACCCTTCTGTGAGTCCGCCATCATCACACCTTGTTGAGAGTGGCTGTTGTTTCTCGGCTGCTGCCCTCGAGCGATGTGTCGCCGTGACGTATGGCCGGCGGTAACTGTCGCTGTATAGATGGCTTAATTCTTTGGATTGGATGGCCCTCGATACCTTCTGAATGTCACTATCGTGGAGTGTGTCGGTGGGGGGGAGTGGTGTTGCCGTGTCCCTTCACTGTGGTTGTAAGGGAGTCCGACTGGGTGGCCGTTGGAGGGGGGGGTGAGGGTCCATATACCCGCCGTGGGGTGGTGTTGATGTTAATCGAGCGATGTGTCGTGTAAACGTCATTGAGGTCACGGTGTGGGTGCCCCGTTGTCCCATTGGTTGTGTCCTTTCTCCGTTTGCGAAGGTTTGCACTAGTTCTTGGCGCCAAAATAGGATTTCTACTAACTCTTGGGAGCGATCACTGAGTGTCTGTGTGAGTGTCCCTCTGCTCTACGAGTACCGGTATTGGTGCGTGCCTGTCTGGCACTGTTGTGGCTGCTCACTCTTCCCCTCCGGCCTACTCGTACTCGTATCCCTTCCCTTGTTCTCGAATTTCACATTATTTCAGTACGCGGACTAACCAATTAGTGCCTGTTTAGTCACCCTCCACAACAGTAAACCATTCCTGATTGATTTGGGCCAAGTCAGCCCCCAGAACACTAGTCTGTTCAAGTGACCAGGACCACGCCTACTGCTATTGCCCTGCTTCTAGTTGTTTCTGTCATGGCCATGATGAGCAGTACATGATTTGCGGTGTACTGGGCACTACAACTTTGGAGAGTTACTGAAGTTTATTCCATCCTGATTACCATAAGTTAGTGATCCAAATTACAATCTGGGCCAGAAATTCACATGTTTCGGGAATACTCCAATCAGATTCAAGCAGAAATACTCTCTTACCATCGCTGCCATTGCCTTGGCTACCCACCAAGACGATAATAGAGACTTTGCGGTTTCACATCCGGAGTCAAATCCTAGAGATCTCGTTGGCCCGGAACCTCCTTTGACCCACATCCGGAGTCTTTTCGCAAAGCCTCTAATTTGAAAACAAAGCAAGGGATAGAATGCTCCTTGGATCGGTGCGTCTGGCTCTGAAGTGCCAGGCGAGTGGTGTACGAGTATTTTGGGGTGATGTGCAAGTTACATCATAATTGTCATAATCACTGCTATTGTAACTCTTTATGGTTACAATGTTGCCAATCACACCTGCTGCTCCGCTAACCCACCATTAGCCACAGTTCTTGAAAACGGTTTAAGGGATGGTGTACTGCCGATGTCACAAGTGCCAGGTGCCAGCTTTTGGAAGAAGGAATCATGGCCCGGGTTGGCACCGGGTTCTTCCAAAAGCTGGACCTGTCATAATTAAGCGTAATCGTGGCGCTACGTCTACCGTGGTGAGTACTCCTGAGGTGGTGGTAGTCCTGGTGTGGTGTTTAGGTCTTGAGCGTGGTGTTGAGGGGGGAGGGGTGACGCTGGCTCATAGCGGGGTCGAGCCCCCGAACCCCCCGTCGATAGACTGATCTCATGGGGAATTGGGAGGTTTTGCTACGACCGTCGTAATAAGCACCGTGCTTATTTTGTGGCGAATCGTGAGTGTTGCAACAACCTCAGAACACTTGAAGTTTTGCTAAGCACAGTACAAAACTTGGTGTGGGTTGAAAGTCTTTCTCCTAGCATTGGTGCAAACCATACCAACTTTTGGTAAACAAAGTGTGTAAACACAACCCCTTTACGACCGCCTTATTTAAGAACTGTTCTTAAGACTGTGCAAAGTTGAGCCACCGAGCGCTATTGCACATTTGGAAAGGTTACTGTCGTTGCTGTGGTGATAAGGGCAGTTCAAGTTACGACGGTCGTAGCAAAGCCTCCCTAATGTCACTTTTAGTCGAAACCTCACGGTACTCATAACGTCATGCCTTCTTCCAAAAACTGGCACCTGGCACTTGTGACATCGGCAGTACACACTAAATGTATGAGCGGGACTTGTACAGGCCTGGCACTTGCTGTCTGGCACCTCATACACCATCACTCGACTGGCACACCCGGGAGCCAGGACAACGATTGGCCGACCACCGGATCTTAGGTGGCTTCTCGCTTTAGAGAAGAGGCTGAGTAGAAGAGTGAAGCAAGTGATCGCTGGCCAACAGCTAGCAGATTACCTATTTCGGGCGGACAGGCACGGCGAACCAAGGGGCCAACGGCCTCAACACCACCGATCACTCGATAAAGGCCATTGAGGCCACACGAGGGGTATATAAGGAGGGCATCCCCCCCTTCTCCGGCCACGACGGGAGAACACCACTACAACCACAGTGAAGGGACACCTCACCTCACCTCACCACCACCACCGCACACAGCGACACCCCCCCCCCCACGATAGTGCAGATACACGGCGAGAAGGTTAGTACATTACTCCTCTAACCCACCCAAAGTAGTATTACGACACTGACGGATGAACAGCGATAGTTGACGATACCGCGCAACCGATGGCCACTCTCTTCACCACGCAAAGCGGTCGGCCAGAACTGACGGCGGAACACCTGATCCAGCAGGCGAACGCGGGCTATCCGGAGGTGGGCCGAGTGGAACCGAAGCCTGTACTGGATGAGGCGGTGCTCGAACGGGAAGCGGAACAACTCAGGAGTCAACAGATGCAGCGCAGCGCGGTCCCGGCAGATGGGTATCGTACAACGAGCACAACGAGGACAACGAGGACGCGGATATGGATGGAGAACCTGGCAGCGATGGCAGATGGACAGCCGAGGTGGCGAGATTGCGAAGCCGTGTGGAAACCCTGACCACCCAGAGGAACAACGCGAGGGAGAGCCTTGGCCACCTGCGACAGGGAATACGCGAACTGGAGCAGGTACCGGTACTATACAGGATACGGATGGATGGATTGAGAAGCGACAGGTGATGGACTGGACCAGGAGAATGGCGGCAACATTGGCGGCGATGGCGACAGAGCTCATAGATTGAAAGTACGAAAACAATGATAACAAGCAGAATGAAATGGAGAGACTACACGGAGACTAATAGTATCGTGAGCATTGGAACACAGTGAAACTACAAGTATCGTGACATTATGAGTACGGTGACGTTTCGACTAAAAAGTGACATTCCCCATGGGATTATCGACGAGGGGTTCGGGGGTTCACCCCCGCCACGAGCGTCAGCGGTACCCTGTGATTACCCACCACACTCAAGAACATCGTGAGATTAACAGTAAAAGTGACGAAAAAGACTACTCACCACCACAGACGGAAACACCACGCCTCCGGACTACTGTGAGAAAAAAGGACTACACACCACGGGAGACCTCGCGTGTAATCTAATCTAGATCATCACGGTAGACCTAGCGCCACGATTACGCTTAATTATGACAGGTCCAGTTTTTGGAAGAACCCGGTGCCAACCCGGGCTATGATTTCCTTCCTCCAAAAACTGGCACCTGGCACTTGTGACATATACAGCACACCACAAATGTATGAAGGGACGAAGTACCTCCCTGGCACCCGCTGCCTGGCACCTCATATACCATCGCTTGACTGGCACACCTGGGAGACAGCCACATTGAGGCGCACACAGATCCAAGGTGAGAAAAGACCAATTATAGAGTGAACCACCACCCCCCCCCCCACAGTGACCACACAAAGGGGAACAAGTGAACAAAGGGGAACAAGTGACGGGTGGCCAACACCTAGTGGAACCCTTCTTTCAGGAGGGGCAGGCACACCCGACCAATAGAACAAAGGACTGGTCACACACCACTAGTGTCAACGCGTTGTCATGGAGCATCACTCGATACAGATCAAGACCGGCTTGGCAATGGGTATATAGGGACCCCTTACAACCACAACATACCACACCACGACCAACACCACACGGATACGAGGACAGTGAAGCCGGTACAGCAATAGGTATTGAGCACCGACACAAGTCCGACTAATCTACCCCTCAGAGATTGTCGCAACGGGAATGGGTACACCGGTCCAGCAGCAAAAAGGTTAGGATTGCCGCCCTGCAATCAGCACATTCCGAACCACCCATACTAGAGTGAGGAGACTGACTGACAGAGGACTGCTAGTGGCGACTGAGAAAACTGCACCAGCGGAGAACGCAGACACGCACACGGACGCGGACATCCAACCGGAACAGAAAGAGGACGGCAGCCGGCAGCAAGGTCGGACAACAACAGCAGACCCATTCAGCAACCGAACGAACTTTGGCAACCGAACGAACTTCGGCAACAATGTGAACTCCTTCGGTACCTACAATACGTCGATGCCGGATTGGGGGGCGGCGGCGAGGGCGGCGATGGCGGCGATGGCGGCAGCAGCACAAACAACAACAACAACAGGAGGAGTAGGCGAAACCGACGACGACTCCGAGGCAACACTCGAGAACGAGAGCGCGGTGGAAGACCTGCACGGGGAGAACAAGCGACTACGGGCAGAACTGGAGGCCGTGAAGCAGGAGTTGAGGGTCGAGAAGATGATTAACGAGAGAACGCGGAAAAGCGTTGGGCGCATGGCGGCGGAGTTGCAGTTTCTGGTAGCAGAGCCAGAAATGGAATTGAATGAAAGGAAATGAATAGGAGACAATGAATAATATAGTATGGTTATGATATAAAACACGTTATCAGTATCGCGAAACTAATATGTTTAATCCACCTTCCTGATGGGATGATCAAAGGCGGGTTCGGGGGCTTGTCCCCGCCACGAGCTTCAGCGGCACCCCATAGACTACTGTGAAATCAATAGTATCGTGAGCAAAAAAGACTACCCGCCACGAAAGACAGAAACACCACGAGAGACTCACCGTGTAATCTAATCTCAATCATCGCATTAGGAGTACTCATCATGTTTGAAGTAAGTGCCACGATGACACTTAATTATGCCACGTTCAGCTTTTGGAAGAACCCGTGCCAACCCGGGCTATGATTGATTCCTTCTTCCAAAAGCTGGCACCTGGCACTTGTGACATTGACCGCATACCATAAATGTATGAGTACGAGAACTACCGGCCTGGCATTTGCGTCTGGCACCTCATACACCATCACTCGCCTGGGATACCCGGGAGCCAGGACACCGTTGGCTGACCACCGCATCCTAGGTGGCTGTTTCCCCGCAACACAAGCCACAAGTGTATAGAGTGAGCACATGCTCGGTCCCAAGACCTAGCATAAGCTCTTTTCGGGTGGGGAGGCACACAAACAAAAGCGGACAGCCAACGGAATAATTGACCATACACACACGATCTTAATGTCCTTAATCGAGTGACCACCCATGAATGAAAATCAGGGGCAGCTTGGCGCCAAGGACGAAGGGTATACAGGCAGGGGCATTGGCCCTCAGTTCCATCGCGATCGAGACCGTTATTGACCCGCCCTGCGCGGCCGGCGTTTCCAGTCATCTTGGACTGCATTCCATTAGCCATCATGATGCTTCATTGTGGTACTTGCACTAACCTTGGGTGTGTTGATGTAGCGATGTGACTATCGTGTGTGCTGTTGGTGGTAGCCGTGGTTCCGCTCTGTGGGAGGGTGTGGGGTTGTAGTGGTCTTCGTCCAGTCGCAACGAAGAGGGGGGGGAAGGGGTCCTTATATAGAGGGGGTGTGGCCTTAATGGCCTTAATGGCCTCTACCGAGTGAGCGTCTATGACAACGCATTGAGGCCAACACGTGTTTTGTGTGTGTGACTGGTCTATTATTCCATTGGTTCACCGTGCCTGTCCGCCCGGAAAGGAGACTATGCTAGGTGTTGGCCACCGATCATGTGCTTCACTCTTCAACTCAGCCTCTCTGTCGCGGGGAACAGCCACCCGGTGCAGGTGGTCGGCCAATCGTTGTCTGGAACTCGGGAGAGCCAGGCGAGTGATGGTGTATGAGGTGCCAGACAGAATTGCCAGGCTGGTACCAATCCCGCTCATACATTTATGCTGTACTGCCGATGTCACAAGTGCCAGGTGCCAGTTTTTGGAAGGAGGAATCATAGCCCGGGTTGGCACCGGGTTCTTCCAAAAACTGGACCTATCATCATTAAGCGTAATCGTGGCGCTAGGTCTACCATGATGGGTACTCCTAATGCGATGATCGAGATTAGATTACACGAGTACTCGTAGCGTCGTGTACTCTTCATGTGGTGGGTAGTCCTTTTTGCTCACTATGCTCGTCATGTCACGATGTTCTTGAGCGTGGTGTTGAAGTGGGAGGGGTGACGCTGACGCTCGTGGCGGGGGAGCCCCCCCGAACCCCGCCTCGATAAAATGATCCGAGGGTCACGATAGTATCCGGAATGTCACTTTTACTCGTAGTTTCACGGTAGTATTCATTTCACAGTAGTCTTGATTGTCACTATACTATTCAGGTGGTGGGGAGTGATCTTTCCATTCATGTATCTCGCTCGGGTTCCCGTCCCGCTCTTCTCCTTTCCCTACTCGCACTCATCGCATGTGCATCCGTGCGCTACCTCCTTGTCATATGTTTCGCAGTACCACCGCCCTTCTCCGTCGTCCCCGACTCCGAGTGGTGCGTATCGCCAATCGTCCTCGTAGTCTGGCTCCTCTCCTTCTGGCTCCTCTCCTTCTGCATCCCCCCCCAGTTGTCCCCCGTTCCCGCTCGCCGCTTGTCGTATCGCGGCCCACGGACAGTCTGTGCATTCCTCAATCGCGTACTGCCTTATCGTTCCCTCGCTTTGAACCTCGTACATCGTCGGTGGATACGCCTTCTTGATTCCCGCGCTGCGTTTGGTAATGTGTCCGCAGCTGCCGTTCTCCTTGTGAGTCTCGACGTATCTCCCGAACAGCCTTCGTACTTCCGGCAGTGTTCGTGTATGCACCGTTACAGTTCCCCTTGTGTTGATCAGGTCTCGATATGGGCCGGGTTGCACTTCGGCAAACCCAAAGGTTACCCTCATCGTCTTGGTTAGCATTGCAAGGGTGCTACCACGTGTTCCGGTTAGCGTCTCTGCTATCGCTGCGTTTGCACGGCTGGACTCACCTTGGTTCTGTCTCTCGTGCGCTGTGCCCTTGAACCTTTCACTGTATCGCTGTATCGCTGTATCGCTGTATG
The DNA here is from genome assembly GCA_014065205.1 of Tuber brumale. Taxonomy (NCBI): domain Eukaryota; kingdom Fungi; phylum Ascomycota; class Pezizomycetes; order Pezizales; family Tuberaceae; genus Tuber; species Tuber brumale. Next base: position 132,165 of record JACCEG010000103.1, on the reverse strand, counting down.
GCTGTACCGGTATCACTATCGTGTGTGTGCCTGGTGGGTGTGGGGTGTGGTTGTAGTGGTCTTTGTCCAGTCGCAACGAAGAGGGGTGGGAACGGGTCCCTATATACCCGTCGTGTGGTCTTATTGATCTCTATTCACTGCCCCTCACTCGATTAAGATCATTGAGATCAGGTGTGTGGGTGCTTCGTCCCCTCATTGGTTCCCCGTGTCACGGTGTGTGTGTGTGTGCGTGCCTGCCTGTCCTCGGCCCGAAAAGACATTACGCTAGCTGTTGGCCAGCGATCATGTGCTTCACTCTTCAACTCAGCCTCTTTTCCCGCAAAAAGCCACCACTTAGATCGGGGGGTCGGCCAATCGTAGTCTGGCTCTCAAGAGTGCCAGGCGAGTGATAGTGTATGAGGTGCCAGACAGAAGTGCCTGGCCGGTACAAGTCCCGCTCATACATTTAATATGTACTCGAGATGTCACAAGTGCCAGGTGCCAGTTTTTGGAAGAAGGAATCATAGCCCGGGTTGGCACCGGGCTCTTCCAAAAACTAGGCACTGGCATGAATAAGCTGGAGCGTGGCGTATAGTCCTACCGCCATGTGTAGTCCTAGATCATCGCGGACGGTGACGCTCGTGGCGGGGGTGCCCCCCGAACCCCGCGTCGATAAAATGATCCGGAATTGTCACGATACTATGAATGTCACGATACCTTTTTCTCCTCTGTACGCCTTTCGTACTAATCTCATTTCATTTCATTTGATTTGATTTCTCTTACAGTGACCAGCGGGGCTTTCCGCATTGTTCCTGCAGGTCTCGCAGCTCTTCCTGGATGACCTCGAGTTCCCCCCGTAGTCGTTCGTTCTCCCGCTGCAGGTATTCCACCACCGCCGCTCCCTCGTCGGCTGTCGTTGCCGTGTGGCTATCGTCCGAATCTTCCTCGATAGTCGCCACCAGTTCTGCCTGTAGCCGGTTCACCTCGTGCTGGCGATGTTCCTCAATCTCCTCGCCATGTTCCGGGCTCGTATCCTCAATGCCGTGGGAGCCGGGGTTGCATTTATTCCCTTCCTCGTGAGACACGTTCGGTTCTCCTGCTGTCACCCGCTGTGAGTTTCTTCGTTCTAATCCTGTGCAGATTAGTGGCTTTGTGGAGTCATGTTACTACCCTTTCCGCGAGTCCGCCATCCACTACTATGCTCTGGCTGTTACTTCTCGGCTGCTGCCCTAGTGCGATGTGTATATCGGTGGTGGTGGTAACCGTCGTTGCAGCTATCGTCGACTAGATCGCTAAATCCTTTTTATCAGACGTACGTACCTTGAACCTTTCGATGTGTGGCTGTACCGGTATCACTATCGTGTGTGTGCCTGGGGGGTGGTGGTGTTGAACGGAGGTACCGTCCGTCCTCAGTGTGGATGTAAGAGTGTTCTCCCGTCGTGGCCGGAGAAGGAGGGAATGCCCTCCTTATATAGAGAGAGTGTAGTCTTAATAGTCTCTATCGAGTGACCATGTATGACGACGCGTTGAGACCAAGCTGTGTGGTGTGTATGGGTGCCCTATTCTTCGATTGGCCGAAAAAAGACTATGCTAGGTGTTAGCCACCGGTCATGTTGTTCCCCAATCAGCGCCTGGCTCTTCGAGTGTGTGTGGCGTTGAATTCACTCTTCATATTGCCTCTAAAGCCACCTAAGATCCGGTGGTCGGTCCAATAATGTTCTGGCTCTGAAGTGCCAGGCGAGTGATGTGTTGTGAGGTGCCAGGGCTCGGGTGCCAGGCAGGTACTTGTTCAGTACTCACAATTAGTATGTACTTGCAATGTCACGAGTGCCAGGTGCCAGTTTTTAGAAGAAGGAATCATAGCCCGAGTTGGCACCGGGGTTCTTCCAAAAACTAGGCACTGGCATTATTAAGTATATGCGTGGCGCTAGGTCTACCGCCGGCTCTAAGCGTACCGTGATGATCGAGATTAGATTACGCTGTGAGTGTAGCGTTGTGTGTACTTTTCATGTGGTGTTTCTGTCCGGAGTGTGGTGAGCAGTCTGGAGTGTGGTGAGTAGTCTGTGGGGTGTCGCTGACGCTCGTGGCGGGGGTGCCCCCCGAACCCCGCGTCGATAAAATGATCCGGGATTGTCACTTTTACTATTCATTTCACGGTAGTCTTAATTCTCATGTTACTCCGAACGTCACTTTGGTCAGAGGTACGGTGGAATCCATTCCATTCTATTCGCTTCTCTTCTCTTCCAGCTTCTGCAGCTTCTCCAGAATCGTCTGTAGGGTCCCCGCTACTCCCACGGTCCACTCCTTCATTCCGTCGGTCCATTCCTTGATCACATCGAACCGCCCGTCTATCCTCCGGTCGCTCTCGTCCATTCTCTCCTCGAGCCCGTCGAACCGCGTCGCCAACCGCCGGACATCGTCGCGAATGTCGTGCACCTCGTCCTCCAGCCGAACCGCTACCGGAGGGGACTCCTGTGTTGCTGCCACCAGCACTACCGGTCGCCGCTCCCGCAACCCCAGTTCCTGTTCCCTCACTTCCGATGAGGTATCCGGTAACGTCGACGCGGGGATTATTGACATATCCGACATCCTGTTCTGGTGGAGGTGAATCGATCGATCGATTGCTATGCCTATCTCCTATCACCGTCACTAATCTGCACTCGAGTCTTCTGGGGGGCGCAGGTTTGCGAAGCGAAGCGATCGACGTACCTCTTGATCGTGATGGTGGCTCTCGTTTTTCGCTCCTCACTTCGCGTGTAGTGTTGTTGTTGTTGTTGTTCGGTCGCTGTTTGCTGTGGGGTGTGCGGGGGTATTCCCGGCGGGTGGTGTTCCTGTGTCGCCATGGTGGTGGGCGCGAGGGTGGTTGTTGTTGTAACAGTCTTGGTCGCGTTGGAACCAAGAGGGTCCGGATGGGCTACCGTACCTATATACCCCTCGGCCTTGGCGCCAAGCTGGTCTTGATCTCCATTCACGCGTCATCACTCGATTAAGATCATTGAGATCAGGTGTGTGGGTGATCTATTGTTCAATTGACCGTTCCCTCTGTCTGCCTAGAAAAGGGTTCCACTAGGTGTTGGCCACCGGTCATGTTGTTCCCCCCTCGCTTTGGTCGGTGTGTGGGTGTGGGCGTTCCCCCTCCCCCGAATGAGAGCCTGGCTCTTGCGTGGCTGTTCACTCTTCCCCTTCAGCCTATAGAATGCCCCCTGGATCGGTGCCCGGCGAATCTGGGTCTGGCTCAGGAGTGCCAGGGAGGTACCTTATCCCTTCAAACATTTATGGTGTACTGCCGATGTCACAAGTGCTAGGTGCTAGCTTTTGGAAGAAGGAATCACGGCCCGGGTTGGCACTGGGTTCTTCTAAAAGCTGGACCTGGCATCAATAAACGTAATCGTGGCGCTAGGTCTCTCGTGGTGAGTACTCCTGAGGTGGTGGGTAGTCCTGGTGTGGTGTTGAGGGGGGAGGGGTGACGCTGACGCTCATAGCAGGGGACAGGCCCCCTGCACCTCCCGTCGATAATCCTATCCCGAGAGTCACGATTGTATGAATGTCACTTTTTAGCCGAAACGTCACGATAGTCATATTGTTCACTGTACTCATATTTTCTCTGTATTCTGGCTTCTCACGATACTATTGATTTCACAGTAGTCTATGGTGTGCCGCTGACGCTCGTGGCGGGGACAAGCCCCCGAACCCCAATTCGGTAATCCTATTCTGAGGGTGGATTAAACGTATTAATATCACGATACTCCTGGTGTGGTGTTGTTCCTTTTCTCTTTCTATGCCTCGTTGCCATGCACCCGATGCAACCGGAGGTCCGGGTCCTAGCGGTCGTCGCCCTGCTTCAACACCTCCATCTGTGGTACTTGTCGCCCGGTACCCGTCATCCCTATACTGTTACTATGTGACCTTGATGTACTCACCTCTCCGATAAGGGTGACCCCTCTGCTCCACGGTCCGGTACTGTTGAGGGTGGGTACTTACTATACGTCTCGTCGGTCGTCACGAGAGCGTACTCACTATTAGAACTAGTCCCCTTTCTGCGGGGTGTAGTGGTGGGTGATGTTCCTGTATCGCGGTCGGCAAGGTGGTTTGGGGTGTGTCCTGCACCGCTCGGCTAGCCTATTCGCTGGCTGTTATCGGGTGCGACCTTTGTACTATCGTCACCTTCACTGTCGGGGTACTGTTAGTGTCACTGTCAGTGTGAGTACCGTTTCTGTCCTCCACTATTAGTATTAGTATTAGTATTAGTGTCCTCTGTGGATCACTGCCCTCCCATAGTCAGTATCACCACCCTCTGTCAGAGTGTAGTGGGTTGGTGGGGGGCAGTGAGATGGTGGTGTTGAGTGGTGGTACCCTCCGTCCTTCACTGTGGTTGTAGTGGTCTCGGTCGCGATGGAACCGAGAAGGGGGGAATGCCCTCTTTATATAGAGGGGGTGTGGCCTTAATGGCGTCTATCGAGTGACGCTCCATGACAGCGCGTTGAGGCCAGTGGTGTGGGTGGTCTATTCGATTGGCCGAAAAGGTTTTCTCTAGGTGTTGGCCACCGGTCATGTTGTTCCCCCTTCTTGTGGGGGGTGTGCGTGCCTGTCTGGCTCTGTTGTGGCTGTTCACTCTTCCCTTTCAGCCTATAGAATGCCCCTTGGATCGGTGCCCGGCGAATCTGGGTCTGGCTCAGGAGTGCCAGGCGAGTGATGGTGTATGAGGTGCCAGGCTCGGGTGCCAGGGAGGTACTTCATCCCTTCATACATTTATGGTGTACTGAACATGTCACAAGTGCCAGGTGCCAGCTTTTGGAAGAAGGAATCATAGCCCGGGTTGGCACCGGGTTCTTCCAAAAGCTGGACCTGGCATCAATAAGCGTAATCGTGGCGCTAGGTCTACTGTGATGATCCAGATTAGATTACACGCTCCGTATTTCCGTGGTGAGCAGTCTTTTCTCACGGTAGTCCTGGTGTCGTGGGTAGTCTTTTTCTCACGATACTATTCATTTAATGGGTGGTCTGGAGGGGTGACGCTGACCCTCGTGGCGGGGGTGCATCCGACCTCTGCCCCACCATCTCCGGTTCCTTGCTTCGACTCCGCCACGACTATGTCTTCGTTAAACTTCATAACACAACTGTCCTCTTGTTCCGATGCCCTCCGGATGATAGCGCCGCCGAAGATGTGAATTTCTGAGCCGTGTTTTGACAAGTTGAGAAAGGAATTTCTAGACAAATGCCGCAAAAATGATTTCCCCGAACATGATGATCACCTCGTAGTTGCTTGTGGATGTGCTTCGTATAACAAGATGCATAGACCGCTAGGAGGAAGATCGAGTACTGTTGCCCATACCCGATTGGTTTGATAGCACCGAATGAGCGGATTGGATTGGGTCTTGGAGAGGACCCTATGATTGGATTGAATCGGATTCTGGGTCAATCTAAATCAAAGGAGTCGCAATAAGTCTGGGAGATTGGGAGGATGTGTGGGTGGGTTGAGTTCTCGAGCTCGAGAAGACACTGCTGGCTTAAATAGCTCTTAAACCCCACCTCAACAAAAGCAGATATCTACCCCGGGTGTTTAATAATAATAATAATAGTGCGTGACAATGTTTTAAGGCCTCCGTCGCAGGTTTCCGTAAGACCCGCGTTTTCCATAATCTCATGAGAGAGTTGGATTGGCGCTTCATGAAGAACCCGAGCAAGGGGAAGAGTTGTTGAGGATTAGCGTAAGTGGGACGGACTTGGGGGAATGGGGACCATTGGTTTTAGTAGGGTTTTCATGGATCTATGAATTTAGCCGTTAAAATTCTCCATCGGGGATCTCAACAGAAATCACCGTCTCGGATGTTTTGTGCCTGTACGAGTACCGTACTCATACAGGGACAGCACCCTGCTATTCATTCTGGCCATAGGCGGGATTGAGGGAGTTAGCACCATGTGATATTTACTGCCACAAAGTACTGAAGGCGAGATACAATATCGTCAACTCCATCGGATAAATGGAACTGAATTATGTGGTGTGCCATCCGCTCTAAGTACCGGTATTAAGCTACAGTGTAAGTATACCAATAGGGGATGGCAGAAAAAATTATATGGGAAGGGTTAGGGTTGCATACCCTGGTATTTGACCAGTCCTTGTCGGGATGAGCTGGTGCTTACCTGCATCCGGAGGGCCTGACAAAAGTAGCATTGAGAGAAGAAATGGGTAGTGTTTACGGCAAGACTACTCGTGCCAAGGTTGCAGCTAGGGCGCTGCAACCCCCAAAAATTCGCTGGCTCAGTTTTTGGGGGCACTCATCCTGAGTGCCCGACAGCTCAACGTCAGTTTGCAGCTCAACATAAGATTGTGGCTCAATGCAATTTTGTGGCTAAATTTTGTGGCTCAACACAGAATTGTGGCTCAATGGAGCCTTGTATGATAGCTCAATGGAACATTAGTGCTCAAGGAAGTAGAATAGCTCAATCAATTGGAATTAACGTAGTTTAATAGAGTGCTTTAGTTCAGTAAACTTAAAGCATTGTAATTCAATGGAGTTTTATACTTCAATAAGTAATAAGTATAAAGCATTCTGGTTCAATAAAGCTTTATAGCTCAATAAACCAAAAGTATTATAGTTCAAGAGGATTTTATAGCTCAATAAATGTGAACCATTATAGCTTCTAACAGTTTCAGAACTTCATATTTTAGTCATTGAATAAATCTTGATAGCTTTAAAATTGTATTATGCTAGAAAAACTTATAATGCTATTTAAGATAGTTCAACAGAGTACTAGTATGATACTTATAGGTTTGTAAAACAGGATGGGAAGTACTGTAATGAATTCCCCATTTGTATGTAGTTGGAAGTAACCCTTCGGAAGTGGCCATTTACAACCTGACTGGAAGAGACCTGAGAAGCCTTGCTTGACATTTCTGTAACTACAACATTCCATAATCAATTGGTATCCATCCCAAAGCCGATATGCGGGGGGACATATCTCAAGAAACAACTTTACAAAGCACCAGCAAAACTAAGATGACAGTGGAACGAGTAGGAAGAAAAGTGAGAAGAAGAATAGGAAAGGTGAGCCGTCTATCCAAAACGCAACTTAAGGACAAACTGGGAGATATATATCTCCCTAAAGCTAACACCTCAGGAAATTCAAGGAAACTCAAGGAAACTCAATGAACTCTCAAGAAACACTACAACCTGACAAATTGTGAACCCCTCACAGGGCTTTACGATGGGGCATGTGAGTGTTTGTGTGGATTATAAAAAGCTTTCAGGCTAACACGTGTTTTTGTGATAGAGAGCACAGGCCCATAAGCCACCATGCGCAACATATACTATTGTGTTTCGAGTTATGGTATCATAAGTCAAAAGTTTCATAGGAATTTGGTTTTCCGGTGTAAATCTTTACAATTCTGTTGACATATCAAACGACTTGTATCATACCTGGATGTGTCCACCCACAAGAAAAAAAAAAAAAAAAAGGTCGGAAAGAACAATATCTTTGTCGTGCAGGGTTGAAGTTAGTGATCAGAAAACAAAAAAGTATGGGGGGGGGTATCGGCAAGTCCAGAAAAACCCGTTTTATGTTGAGGAAGAAAAGAGAGTGGACGGGGAGGCAGAAGAAGAAAGCTTAGTCTAGTGAAACCAATGATCAAAACCTGTCGATGCTGGAACAAACCGGATCCTCGTTTTTTTCCTTTTTCCTTAGAGTACCGGTATTCCTCGCAGGGTTGAGTGTTACGTGTTGCAACGGGCCATGTACTAGTACATCTTTTAAATGCATGGCGCCATGTCAAAAAGGTTCATTGGACTTAGCGAGGCACGGCGTACCCGTAATTTTCTGACGTTTGTGACCACAGCTGCTATTGCATTGGGGTGAAAAATCGGCCGGAGCCTCAAGATTTTGGTGGTATGCAATAGCAATCGTGTTCACAAACGTCAGAAAATTACGAGTACGGTGGTTTAGGACTTGCCTCCTCCAGTTACCCGGTCCCTACCCTTGCATATATAACCCCTCATACCCTCCTTCCCTCGTTTTCTCCTTCTCACCTATGATACAACCATCTTTTTTCTTTTTACTAAGGCCCTTTTTGTCAACGACCGTTCCGTTCCGTTGCCCCATACAGAGTGACCATTTCAAAACGGAAGGACGACCATTTTTGTATGGCAAACGGTCGCAAAACGGACTCATCACCTACAAACTTCCTTTCAACGAATCATACTGAATACCATCCTCACACGCAATATTGCCCTCATCACCACTCGACTTGGCATGCGAGGGGGTTTTCAAAAGAGGTTTCACCCTTCCTTCAAGGTAAGATATCGATATTAATCAATCAATATTACTGAATTACTTCTACTATGATAACTGGTTTGCTTAGGAGGGGACAGACAAAGACGCACCCCCCGGAACTGGCAGCCACGCCACACGAGAACGGTTTTCCGATTAGCACACGCGGTACTCGTAATGTACTGACGTTCGAGAAGACGACTGCTATTGCGTAAGGGCAAAAAATTGGCCCGGGCCTCAAGATTTTGGTGTATGCAGCAGCGGTCGTCTTCCACGAACGTCAGGACGTTACGAGTACCGCAAAAAGGTGAAATTGGCTGTCCCGATGGTCACAAACACCTAATTTTTGCGTGTATGAAAAAAAGTTCGCCGTACTTATGCTCACCCCCTAGTACTGACGTTCGAGAACACAACTGCTATTGCATAAGCGCAAAAAATCGGTCCGGGCCTCAAGATTTTGGCGTACGCAACAGCGGTCATCTTCACAAACGTTAGGACGTTACGAGTACCGCAAAAACTGGTGGGGTTGGCTAGGTTCGTCCCGGGATATTTTAGGTCCGAGCCAGTGAGAGAGTAGTATTCAGCCTTAGCAGTCATTTCTCATAGGTTGGTTGAAACCAACCGGCACTGGCCAACCACAATCCATTATTTACGCCAAAATCTGGACCAACGCGACCTCTTACCGGACCGGAACCAGGACATCCTGGGACGGGGTTAGCCAATTTCATCAGTTTTTGCGGTATACTGATCGCTTTTCTGCGATTGAGAAGGTAAGCTTCACTCCAAAACAATAGATGATAGGGCATTGGCAGCCTTTACTAAAACCTGTTAGAATGCTAGTGTGAACTGGGGAGTACGAACGAAGCCCTGGTGATATTAGGTAGCAAAGTCGAGAAACTCGAGGGTAAGATCCACATCGAGCTTAAGATGATTTATACCGAGTTTAAAACGATCCACAGGCAGTTTTAAGACCTTGCGAGCCAAAATCGAGAAACGCGACGGCATGATGCTGGTCGCTTGGCATATGCTTTTGGTTCCAGTACAATCTGAATGCCCCGTACGATTCACCGGATATCTTACTAACATATGGTAAAGATCGTTATGGTTTGTGGGGAGATTGCATAGACTTGTATGAGGAGTGGAACAGAGGTGACAAATAATAATAAAAATTATTTGTTTACAAGTTAGGCTGGCTCCAAAATTGATGAAAAAAAAAGGGGGGGGGGGGGGAAGAAAGAGATTCCATTCAGGACCGTTCCATTATGAAACGGTTGTACCTGTAGAAACTGTTGTTGCCAATTTGACTCGATTCGCTTCCAGCAAACATATTTGAATCTGATTGAGTGACGACATCGTGGTGTGCTGAGTTAGGGTGTGCTGAGTTAGGGTGTGCTGACTAGAGTGGAACTGTCCTGTGAAATTGTAATCAGAATCATATATTACAAGGGAGTTACCGGTATGCTATAGGAAAATAATCATTACATTAGTAGTATCATATAAATATTTACAGGTGATATACGGTCATATACCTACATGGCAACTGTTGTGTTTGGGCTATTCCGAAATGAAATGGTCGATGCATTTTGCAGTTGCCAAACAGCCATTCTGTTCACCCATTTCGGAATGGAAGGGAAAGGGTCATTTGTACTGTAGAGTACGTGACGGACCAGCGCAACCAAACAGGCAGGGCCTACGGTAAGCTCTCTCTCCAACTCCAAACGCTGTGCAGGTATCAACGAATGAACTAGTAAAACAGAGTAGCTGAGCCCCTATGAACACTCCGTCGATACCGTTACGCCTACCGACTCTTTATGCCAAGTTCTAGTGGAGGCTTTAATAATACTGCGTGCTATTCATCGGTATTAGATGGAAGTCGTCGACGAGAGGTAGAAGCCCACCTTGGAAGGGAGGCACTTGCCGCAGCGACTTGCAAAAACTTCTACGCGCAGCCGATTCGGGAGAATGAGGTTATTATGAACTCTTTTTTTTTTTTTTTGTATTTGATCGTCAACCAGCGCTATGGGCCGGCCGGCCGGCCGGCTTTAAAAATAAAAGAAAAAAAAGAGAAAACTCTTGCGATTCTCTACTCGAGTACCGGTACCTCCATCTTGTGATGAATATCCCTGTAAAACCGTGACGCTAATCCCGAATAGGTTTTACCTGGCAAGTTAAACAAAATTAGCGAATTTGAACAACAAGGCCTTAGTGGCAGGAAAATAGATTATTTTGAGTTGGCCGAAATGTTCTGAAAAAAACCCAGGTGGAAAGCGAGAACCCATGAGCAGTGCCAGGGTCATTGAACCTTTCGCTTGTATGTATTAAATTATATAAAAACCCCACAGAAGGCAAAAAAAAAAAATGAATGTGGGCGGTTTGTTGGGGGTTGCTTTGTTTCCTCAAGGTAGACTATATATCACCCGTCTGTCCCGGGTAGTGGTCTGGGCGGACGCCAAGATGCCCGTCCATCCCGGGCAATCCTCCCATGCACTATCAACCGATCCTCGCCACTTTTCCGACGAACTCCTCAGATGGCATTTCCCCCAATCAGTCCTAGCGAATATGACAGGAGGAGGAGGAGAACCTGATTTTCGAAGATGCCCTTCCAACAAGGGCGCGATCCGGATCCTGTGGGCGAGATTCTTGCTGGTCTATACCACCCACAAGCGATCTGAGTTAGAGATATGATACCTTCTAGGTTGCTAGGAATTCCCTAACAGCAACTCATTCAATTGCCCCAAAGACTTTGCGGCTGTCGATTTAATAACTCTGACTAAACGATCAATGTATTTTTTTTTTTTTCCCCGGGGGCCTGGTGGGGGGACGTGATAGGGGATTTTAAAGGTGAAAATGGATGAGCATAGAGCATATCAACAAGAAATAGGATAATAAAAACACTTCTTCAAGCGCGATTTCCTTTCATTACACTTATACTTAGGGCAGCCCTTGTTGGATGGTTGGGGCTGTTGATGTATATTTGGGGTTCAGGAAAAGGACAATATTATTTGTTCTTCAAAATTTGAGGGTCAAAAGAGGAAAACCACAAGTTTCACATACATACATACATACTCAAAAACCAGAATGTGGTCCACAGAATGGCAAAGCCATCAGTCCAAATACCGTATGGGAACATCACTGATATCTCGACTTGTCGTTCAACATGTTGCCTCACACACAAACCTGCATATTACTCGCTAATATAAGGCACTCGGTATGGGGCGAAATAGATGATGATGATGACAGAAACACATTTTATAATGTGTTGGACCTGGAAGCGGCATCAGTCCTGTGGGTGGGCCGGTTGGAACTAAGCGGTGGAGGTAAAACAACGAATCGAAGGGTTCAACAAACAGACCAAACAAAACCACCGTTCGCCAAGACCTTTTTAGTGTATTGTTCCCCCGTCCATGTTACTGTGAATATGAAATACAAAAGTGTAGGAAGGTAGCATATTATGTTAGATTTGTCGTCAACTAGAAATACCACTTCAAAGCAGGACGGGATAGAGTTTTGCTGTATGATACTGTACTTGAGGTTGAGATAAGGTTTCCGCTAGAAATTCCGTCGAAACCCCCCTCAAATTATTAGCGAAAAATTCTCCACAGTATGATATGATATTACACATCCACCGTAACCTAACCTAACCTAACCTCCAGTTTCTGCTCTGTAAATACCATGAGTCCGAATCCCTTCAGGCCAGTAAGTAACAAACAAGCCGGTCGGGTTAACACCTTTCGGTCAGATCAAAACCAAAACCAAAACCTTGAACTCTGTTGGAATATTGTCCCTGAGTTTCGATTTCATACCTACTATTGGTTTCCTATATGATCTTCACATACTTTCCGTTATACCTTGCTTGATGTCTGAAACTGTTATCACCCTGTTGTCTCCGTACTGTTTCCTCTCTATCTCCTTGCAGTGAAAATTTCTCTCTTGTTTCTTTTCTGTTTCCTTGTTGTTTCAAAGGGACAAGACTTTAGTCCCCTTACTGGAGATGAAAGTTTTCATCCACACAGGCACCGGACAAGATGTAGATCATCTTGGATTAAAAGGGCCTTGTTATCTACTTAGAAATGATATGCGAATTCTGACCTTTCAATTGTGTGCCTAAGAAAATCTCCTCCTGGTTTTTTATCCATCATTTCTCCGTCTATACTTTTCTCTCTTCAGATTACCGAACGATTTATTTAACTTCAAACTCTAATGCTTGGGTGTGTGGGAGGGTGCTGATGGTATGGGAGAGCTTCCCAAAAAAGTTCTGTCTATGATAATATTATTATTATCATAGTCCAAAATTTCCTCCTGTGGAAAAGGGGGAGAAAAAAACCACACCAAAGGACCCCCTCTCCGTGACAAATAAAAAAAAAAACACTCAGACCTTACTCAGAGAGGCAAGTCCAGCGTCCTAGCACATGGATCGTTTATTTGAGTTCTTACAGTATATTTTTAAAAAGATGGATGCGAGACATATTCAGCCATGGCAGGCTTTTTCATCTTATTTTTAGCAAATGACTATACCCAGTAATCAATCTCAAGCGACTAGTCCACCCAGCCTTGAGTAAAATCGTACTCACTCATCCAGACTTTTTCAATAACAGCCAGGCTGAACTGTTGGAAAGCAGCTTTTCCAAACCAAACCAGGACCTGGACCTGGCCTGGCCCGGGGAACCTGCCGGCTAATGTTTCAAGAGATCACTTATGTTTCATGACTAAAAAAATATTTTATTATTTACCAGGATTAATTTTTTAATAATAAAATCACTCAATTCATCCATATTCCCAGGTTTATTAGAGAGTTCTATGAAGAATGGTATATAGAGTGTCTTAAGGTAGGACAATATAATTGGGTATTTGTGGTAGTTTCTTCCTGGATGACATAGATTTGTCTTAAGCGAGATCTATAGCAGTAGGGGCATGATGATCCTATTGTTCTATTCCAAGTGATTACAAATGGAAAGCCTGCAGGTCGTCAATAGATATCTTCGCATTACCTGAGCATCTGGTGGCTTACCTGGGCATCTGGCCGGTTTGACTTGGGTGGCGTCAAGACTCAACCCGGTAGTTGCTGGAGCTCTGCCAGGTTTTGGTGCTGAGAATTTCGACCTGACTGACCCAGGCTTTTCAAAACCAAGGCCGGACTGAGTGGACTGCCAGACTGGCCGCTTGCGATCACTGACTATACCAGTGTTCTAGCGGCATCCCCCCCCCCCCCTCACATTACAAGCAAACCTTTCAGTACTTGCAAACCCCGAGAGACCGCTATATCACTAGTCCCACACACAGCACCGCTATCCACTTCGGATCCCGACAGTGCCCTGGAGGCACTCTGAGTACACTTTTATTGCCCGTGATCCAGGCGCTGGTACTGGATCCCAGATTTGCGTCCCGCGTGGTCGGACCAGTCGTGCTCCAAATTTACAGTATATCATACTAAATAAATTCTGAATTACAAAACACAAGTGACACTACATACCGGTACCATCCTCATTGTTAGCAAATCCAATCACCGGCCCCCACCCCCACCCGGTCATCCCGCCACAACGAAAACAACCAGGTGAAAAAAAAAAAAAAAAAAAAAAAAAAAAAAAAGAGTAAATTGGTATCCGCACTATATAGCGCTCCACCTCATTTTCTTCCCCCCTCTAACCCAGATACAATTATTAACTTTATTCGCAGCCCATCTGACGTTGAGGAAACTGTTAGGCTGCTACTTAACAGAGTTCCGTATCAAGTCATCTCCAGCTTCACCATTCTTCCCTCTTCGTTCAGTGCCTTCCAAATGTACAAATGGAAGTGTCCTCGATCGTGATGGAGTAATCCTATCCTGGGATAGTATTGGTATTGGGTTGGGGTACTGTGAGGTCTAATGCCCTGGGAGAGTAACTATGGATAACACACACTGGTGGGTGTTGGGCACCGGAACATGTATTTAGCAGAGCTCCATTCTTTCCTCTCTCCAAAATCTATCATCGAACAACGAACACACTCTCCTCTCGAGTCGTTCTCCGCTTCCTGTTGAATCCGGTGAAGGCTCCATCACCACCGGGTGACCGTTCTGCGTGCGCTACGCCAACTCTGCCATCAGATCGCTTCAACATCGTAATACATAACTTTCAGGAGCAGCTGTGGACATGAATGTGAGCCAAGTACCCCGGAAACCCAAGCAAAGCTGGGTGCAGAAGATACCGTTCCAAGACTACAGATAACTGTCCCCACACAATTTTTTCCCTGCCGTCCCGGGCGCCCTGGGCAGGGTAAGTAAAAACGGCAAAGCATGGGGTCTATCTTCCATGAAGACGGCGGTCCTAGGGGTTGACGCCCGGGCCATGCAGTCTTAGTACAAATGGGATCTTCCGCCGTTATCCGCAGGGCCTGGCCGTCACCCGTAGTCAGCGATAGGACTCTGGCGTATTCCCCATGTTGAGACATCCGCAGGGCTCGCCCATCCGTCCGTCCGGAGGATCCCCCCTTGCACCGCCGTCCGTCACGTCAAAACCGAAAGGCGGATGGACCGGACGGTTTGGAACACTGTCCCCACACCAAAGATCATGCTAAGGCCCTGTTTGGCAACGACGGTTCCATTCCGCTTTGCGATCGTTTCCCATACAAAAATGGTCGTCCTTCCGTCTTGAAATGGTCACTTTGTATGGGGCAACGGAACGAAACAGTTTTGCCAAACAGGGCCTAAACTTTATCCATCCTTCGATTCTTTTGAAGCTTCCGTCAATTTGCTAGAGACCCTTTTCGCTACGAGTTAGAACACTCGCCCAACCCAAAGAAGCAAAGTGAAGGCAGTAACCGATGAAGTAGTGAACACGCACCCAGAATAGGCTCTAAGCACAGCAGAACGTGGAAAGAGGATAAACCGGGCGACCGGTGGATATGCTGTAATATCTAAGGGGATGCGAGGGGATATGTCGTACAACTCCACATAACTAACTTACCCACTGCTGAATGAAGGGCAAGACAAACTCAACAAACTCACCAACCTGACGAATCATGATCCCCCCGCTATCCCAAACAATCTAGAGCCATCCTGATCTCTCGCTATCCTCCGTGGCTCCTAAATCCTGTGCCCTATGCTAGCTGCACGGAGCCATGAGTACAAAATGGATTTAATGAGGGAAGGAGTAATGAATGATATGAGGAGACGAGAAGTTTGTCGATTTGTTAAATGAAGTGAGGAGAGACCTGAGGTAAGGTACAGGAACGGAGGATAATACAAGGGAAGAAATCTTTCAGTGCTAGTGCACCGAGCTGACGTGTGCTGGTGCGCACGTGCTAATGCGGATATCACCAAATATATTGTTGAAAATCTGGCTATGGAGGCAATGATCGGAGGTGAGGTTTCACGCAGTGGAGTAGAATAGCTTTAACAGTAACACAAAGTCTTGTATCGTGAGGAGATCTTAACAAGGAGGAGGAAGGACCTTTTCGGAATGTTGTATTGCAGGAAGAGCAAGAAGCAAGCAGCGGAAGGAGAAGAACAACAAAAGGGTGGGTGAAAACTGTTGAGAGCTTACGCGTCCTCCCATCAGTACAGATGCACACCACTACAGCCTCAGAGAGCGAGGCTATCCCACACCAAGTACCACTATCAATGTGCAGTTTCCAACATATATATATATGTATATAGACCGAGTGATCGATCATGACCGCACCACAAGAGCAGTATCAGGCATACCCGAGTATGATATCATCGAGCAATACCCCCGATCCAGCACGATCTGACCGAGGAATCCCCTATTTCCGAGGTGACCAAGTAGATCACGATCTTGTCCATCATTGATTCAGAGACACATCGTTGTTAAAAACGTGCATCTACTATCATAATATTCATTAGCCCAACCGGGGGCAACGAAAAGGATCACGTAGAAAGATGCGCGTAACCGAGCCTCCATTTCCCCTCTCCACACACTTGATGAGCTGGACGAGGCCGGATACATCTAACAAGTTCCCCGCATGGGTAGATGAAGAGCCCGAGGACGTCCGCACACCACACCCCCTCCCCACCGCTCAACCGAGCTCCAGCGGCCGCACTCTGAGAACCAAGATGCAGAGTAAGAGACCAATGCAAGGCGAACTAAGCAGCAAAAGTGTGAATCACGAGTATGATACTGTAAGGAAAAGACGAGGGTGCAGCTCGCGCCAGAACCACCATGCTCTTCCGTTGGTTTCACCAGCTTCTACAGTACAAGTACCTCCCCATCCACTCTCTTTTATTCCTCGACATATCACCATTTCCTAGGATGCCAATCCCTTTACATACTTTGTTATTTCCTGCTCACAAACCTTACACGACAAGGGTATTGGGCTTTCCGACTTTTGTGGACGGACACGCCCGAGTACAAAGCGGTTTGACAGGTCAACAGAATTATGAATGCTGTACTGCAGCCTACAACGGGGAGGCATGACGAAAACCGGCTGGCAGTGCAAGCGGCACCTCCCACTCAAGCAGCACCGAACGGTCCCTACCGCATTTACTCGTCAAACTCACTATCCTCGGCACTGCTCTACTCCCCAGGTTCAAAGACAAAGGCTTCGGGAAACGGTTAGTGCTTCTTCCTTCTTCCGGGGAAAGGTTAGCCCTCATGATGTGCAGGCCATACATCGCGTTTACCTCCTTCATGTGAGGTAGGAAGGAAACCTGCGAGGGTTGAGCGTCGAAATATCGGGGGGATATCGGAGCGCTTCAAGTGAGGTAGAATTTCAGGAAGCCCACAGAACAATTACTCATTGCGGCATACCCAGTGTCACAATTCTATTAACCAAACGGAGATGCCAGGATAGAATCCCTGAAGGATACAAGAGCCATAGCCTGTCAACAGTGACGTTGTATACAGAGGACCATAAAATTGCTGCCATCCATATCACTCCGTATTTCCTTTCCTCGCGGCAAGAAGCTGTTTGGACCTGGGATCACCGAGCGTTGGAGGCGACAGACATATGATACAGGCTGAGGAAATGCCAATATATTGTACTGTACGTTAGCAAAAGTAAGCGAACATCACGATGCAACGGGGCATACTTCTTTAGCCATACTTGACCACCGAAACCACCACTGAGAAATATTTACAAATCGGATAAATTCATCATCCTAATTAACACCTTGTATGCTGCGTGTGGTAAAATTATAGTGGAGTTCGGCAGTGAGAGGGAGAAGTTGGGATGTTGCGCGGTTGAGCGTTGCGATGCTGAATGTCCGCTTACTTTTGCTAACGTACGATAGCTATCCCGCGTGGGAGTGAGTAATAGGTTCGACTTTTGATAATCGTGTTTTAATTAATTTGAGCGATAAGATTAAGCAAAAAATCTTTTTCCATTTATATTAGAGAAAAACTATTTTAATTTTATAAATGGTATCGTGGAGGGAAAAGCAGCATACTGCAATTACCTGAGTAAACTGGAAATGGCGCAAAGCAATCAAATACGGCGCGGCACCGTACCGTAGGTGAGCAAGACTTGCAAGAAAGTTGGCCCCCAAGGAGTTTAGATTTTGACTACCTGTACATTACTATTGTTAGTCTATGATAGTCCAAACTCGAACAAGCGAGGTTCACTCTGAATATTCCTCATTGGTCAGGTTATCGTGGCCGATATGTTAAGCCCACAAGTCCCTTTTCCTCTCATAGCCAAGCCTAACCCGGTTTGCCTGGTTGGGGTCCAGGACGGACGTTGGATGATTGGAGTATCATAGATAATAGCTGAAGTTTCCAGAGTCCAAAATTTCCTCCTGTGGAAAAGGGGCGAAAACCACATCAAAGGGCCCCCTCTCCGAGACAAATAAAAAAAATAAAAATAAAAAACACCAGACCTTACTCGGAGAGGCAAGTCCAACGTCCTAGCACATGGATCGTTTATTTGAGTTCTTACAGTACTCGTATACCGGCCGGTACTCGAGTATGTTTAAAAAGAGGGATGCGAGACATATTCGGCCATGGCCGGCTTTTATTTTATTTTAGTAAATGACTATACCCAGTAATCCCAAGCGACCAGTCCACCCAGCTTTGAGTATGATACTGTATCACAGGCGGAGCTAGGAGGAATGAAGACCCCGCGGTTGCGCTTCGTGCCAAGGCTCCGGGGGACTACCGGCTGCTTTGATGTTTCAAAGCCTTCCTGAGTGGGTTGCAAAGTTGCCGTCTTGCTCGATCCTCATATTGACCTTACTAGGTTCTGCAGATATATCTGTAACTACATCCTCAACTACTACAAACACTACCACAATTGAAGTTATTGGTTCAAACCCGCTAGACTTTACTCCTCCCCTTGGTGTAAGTAGTTCTATCTAAGAGCTCCCAACACGACACTTTTTGGCCCCAACTACCGAATGGTTTTACGAGTCGACTACAAAGTCGACTAATAAGAGGACGAGGCGGGAATAAGGGGTCTTGGCCGGGACTCCCTTGGAAGAGCAAGGGTAGAATTGTGGATAAAATCGACGTGCCCTCACCTCTACCCCCAGGGGAGAAGAGCCAAGGGAAGTGAGTGGCTAAAAGTTCGGATGAATTGCAATCCCACGGAAGGTCTGGGTCTACTGGGTTTTTGGATGTCCCAATCGAAGCTAATCAGCGGAAAAGGATCACTGTATTGAATGATTCGTCTGGTAGTCCAAAAACGGAGTAAGGAATGAAGTCAGGATGGGGCACCCGTGTTCTGAGAGGCATGTTGCTCCTGACGGAAAGGAAAATAAGAAAAAGTATTTACCCCCCCCCCCCCTAGTCCTTCCTCCCTCTTGGGAAAAAAACCAAAGGAGCCCTCTTCTGATAGGGACTTATTGCTAAGTCCAGACTCTCCGGAACTTTGATTTCTTGAAAGTCATGTACGAACATCTTCAAGAGGCGGGATATTTCGTCAGGAATCTTCGGTTTCAATTTCGTGCGGTACTTTAAATGTTCAACAGCTCGATTCATTGCTAGGAAGTGCCTCTACATCCCTGCATTTTGGCCACCCGGATAAATCACATTTCACCAGGCCACTCCCGAAACCGGTCCTACACACCATCGATATACACTATTCATACGTCGGGCTCCCAGACCTCGTTGCTCTTGGGATCCTCTAGCCCGCTCGTATCCCTTCAGGCCATCTAATGAAGAACCTTTCCGGCTATATGCAGTTTGCATCACCGTCATATGGCCGGAAACTCTTGCTCTTATATAGTATCGGAGATTCCCCAACGGCATTCCCGGCTACCACAGTCATCATGCGGAACATCACTCGTTCTCATATCATACGAGCTTACCAGTGGACGCTATTCTACTCTCGTTGTTCGCGTATCCAGACTGGTGGATATGATACAGATGGTGAGGTGAAACCCGGAATTCCACTTGTTCACTTTGTTGTGGTGTATCGCAGGAAACAAGTATTGTGGTGACATGTAGGGGTGCGCTCGGGTTTGAAGATGAGTTGACAGATTTAACCTGTCAATAGGCGGACTCATGAAGGGATGGTGAAAAGTGTACTGTTCCTGATTAAAAAAAGCATTCTCGGCTCTTGAACACTATCAAATCCTTCCTTGAGAATTTTCCTGGATACTGTCTTGTACTACCTGGACACTCACTTGGGGGTGGTGTCGCTGCAATTCTCGCAGTTCTACTATCCCCCCCCCCCCCTCGGGATCTTCTCCGGGGCTTTGTATCACTACTAATGCATACATTCAACTGTTACATTTCTCTAGTCTACAGAACCCCCGAAGGGAGCCAAATCCACTGCTATGCCTCTGAACCAGCTTGTATTTCCGAGCCGTTACGTTGACGCACCTACTCAATAATCACACCGGTCATCACTGGCAATGACTGTATCCCCACCCTCTCTTTTCGTAGTCAGGGGCCTCTGCGCGGTCCCCGTAGCATTCAATACCGATACTCGGGGCACAAAAGACGAGATCATAAGCTGCATCTCCAAGGTCTAATAAGCGGAAATGTCTGCGGGATAATGGGCGACGGGGATGACTGGGCTTCGAGCGTAGTTAAAAACTGTGGAGCGGGTATGTTATCCGAAAGGCTGGCACCCCCGAGCAAGGTTTATGGAGTTTAGGAGGAGAGGGTCTTCATTAGGAGTGAAGACGGGAGAGAGAATGATTGTATGGAGAGTAGGTGGAGGGCTAAAGGCTGGAGGGTAAGGGACTTTGAGAAGTGGTTTGGCGAAGTGGGGTTTGGTGGGGGTATGTTCTGGGGAGTATGAACGCATGTTAGAGTTATTGGCTAAGGGGCTGTGTAATGATTGGTTGGTAGGTTTGATCGCTTGTAGAGCGTCTTGTGCATAAGGAATTTAGTGGGATATACTGTATTGGAGTGGCTTCGGTTGGGAGCCCCAGCAAGTCTGTTTTGTGTATCCTTGGAGCGTACACATGAATTAGGAATTCTAATATGTCACGATGTTATGCAAAGGTGAGTTGGGCATTTGGAGAGCCCGATCCAATGGACTATGTGTAAAACTAAGCTCCAGCTTCTACCACAAACTAACCATTGACTCTAGGGCATGACATATTTCCATTATGTAACGATATGGTTTCCTAGTTTCATGACTTTGAATGGCAAGGACACAGTTCCAACATTCTATACTCGACCCTAAAATAAACATAGCTATAAATCTCTACACCGAGTCATAATCCCGCTACCTTAAACATCACAAAATTCATCGTCGCGCACCAGGCGCATTCGCAACATATTATACACTTACACACCACTCACCATAACACAAGACCAAAATGCCACCCCCAGGAATTCTAAAAGGGGCATACCGCCTAACCCCCTCCTCACTCACTCCCTCACTCAGACAATCCTCCCCCATAAGCTCTCCGTTCACTCACAAAACCAAGCCCTTCCGGACAAGCATAGCCTCCTTCCTCCATCTAAAAACACACAACGGGCCTGAACACCATCCTGCAAATCCTGCAAATCACCCAGCACACAGTGCTCCCCACCTAAGCGGCTGGTGGAGGAAAGGTTCTGCGGGAACAGCCGCATAACTTATGCCGAGCTGATGGCACAATAGCAGTCCTGCCTAGGGCTCAGGGACGATGGGATTGACCGGCTCATGGTGTGTGTTGCTGTTGCGCGGGATCTCGGATAGCCCAGGCAGAGGACTGGAGGCACTTGTTTGTCCGGGGTAAATTAGTTACTGCTGGGAGGGGGAATGGGCGAAGTGGAAAGTGACTTCGTGAGCTACATTCATAATATCCCTGTAATGCCAGGTTTGGATGTAGGTATTCCATTTTCTCATCTGTCCCGGGAGGGTTATTTTGTAGGAGGCTGTGGTGCTCTTGGTCTTCCGCCGGGGGTTCTGACCGGCTGAATTCAACGCTGCACTTGACGGTTCTTTTCTAGGTCGAATTCCTGGCAGCTGGTGCCGCCGGCTGGGTTTCCCAGGCTGTCCACACAGCCCATCTTGTAGCTGGTGATTTACGGTGAACGTGTCGTAGTCGCTTTCATCGGTGTTGACCCCTTCGTGAAGGAGGTAGAAGTGCATGACACACCCACGCCGAACCGAGATAGCGTGAAGAAGGGGTTGGCGCCGTTGCCATCCCTCTTGCTCATTTTGCAGGGGTTTATGGTCCAGTGGGTGCGTCTGGCAGAGGGGGGGGGTTGGGGGCGGGGATGGCGGACCGGTAGATTGTGTGGAAACGGAGAATGTCCTTACCTATCACGTGTGTGTGTCTGCTGGCCAGAAGGAGGGGGAAGGGGGAGGGGGCTAGTTGGGTATGCGGTGTTCCTGTGAGGCAATTTGTCAATGCGTCGAGCCAGATGTGGATCGTCTGTTGAAGGGGTCTGCGGCCATTGGGGTGTCCCAGTAGAGGCGGGAGCTCGAGCGCCGGATGGATAGATCTTCCAGGCAGTTTTCCACCGCCGCGATGGGTTCTTTGTATGTAGCATGCGCGAGGCACAGTTTAGTCTAGGTTCGCCTAGTAGAACTCCTAGAGCCGTGGCGCAAAGGGTTGAGAGGCGGAAGTGGTATGATACCAGGAGCCTATGTAAAAAATATCAAGTTATGATACCCTCCTACTTATCTCTGGCCGACCTCCCATTAAATTGCTAAGGGTTGTGGGGTCGCAGAGCCTCATGTTGGCATCTATATATGATACTGAAATCAACAGACTACCGGGATCCCGTAAAAGAAGCGTAAAAGTCACCCTCCATTAATCGTTCCCATCATGGAGCTTTCGTAATACGGCAATTTGTTCACGAGGACTACCAACAAGAAATTGGACCTCCCAGAGCTGCTTATTCGCCCCGCGAAAACAAACACTCCATGCTGTCCCTGCAGGCTGTAGCGGGAGCTTTAGAAGGAGGGAATATAATTCCAATGGGAAACAAAAAGTCGGAGAAGAGATATTAGGTAACTACGGCTATATTTTACCTCGATCTCGGAGCACATTCCCCCCTCGTTGTCACGATTTTATGAAGGCCGCTGGATAAGGCAATATGCCAGATCCACATATCGGGCATTTACAACGCCACGGTGCTGGCCTACCTTTTGTTACGCTGGCAACTTCCCTTGGCCCGGAAAGCGATGTTAAGTGCGAGTACAAACAAATACGGGATGAGAATCCAGCAAGCCGCCGAAATGACAATATCCTACCTACCTGGGAAATTCTGCGACACAATTTCTGACACATTAAAGGTCTCCTCACCCTTCCTTTCCCAATCACAACCCATCATTCGTTCTTAATAGAACCTAGCAGCAGAGGCCAATGTCTCCTACCACTCCTTCATCCGCATCTTCCCCCCGCACATGCTGACACAGTAAGACAAATCTGGCACAGAGTGGAGGATACCGGCTATATCTATGCCGGCGAGTATAAAGGATGGTACTCCATCACGCATGAGACCTGCTACCCATGGAACAGCCTGGCTTTAGTCATGAATCTAGAATCGGGCAGGAAGCAGCAGATCTCCATCGAGACGCTGAAAGTCATGGAATGAATGGAAGAAAAAAAACTATCATATCATAGTTCTCCTCGTCTCTTTCGGACACACCCGTGTTGGAAACCGTGGTGCTGCCCGGCATGCTCATGCCTAGATCTTCATGGTTTTTTTTTTTTGGAAGACTCATCCATGACTCTCTGCAGGGGTGCTCATAGTGCTACAAGAAGCGGTAGTAGTCTTTGCGGTTGGTGCCGTCTGTGGGGCCAGACGGGAACATGGCATTGTTCTTGGTTCGTGCGTGGGGCGATTACAGCGCCGGGCTCCTTTTCGATAGGAGGGTTGGCGAAGCCACCGGCATTCTTGGTCGCGGGGTGGGGTTGAAAAAGCTTCGCCAACGTCCTTGATGCAGTCCTCTAGGATGGTGGAGCGGGCATAGGCGACGGCCTCGAAGCCCATCGGTGTGCCAATTTCGCTGATCAATAGGACGCCGCCGGTCGGATTTAGGTGCAGCCAGAGTTGTTCTATAGTTTGGCGGCAGAAAAACGACTTTGCTGTAGGGAGGATTCTGTTTGTAGCAATGATCAGCTCGTAGGGTTTTCTGGGCTAAACCTTATTCTTCTCCACCGGGGCGCCCGGCGTGAAGTATAGATTTTCGATATAGATATCCGGCACTCGAGGAATAAACCGAGTATCGTCCATGTGCCTCGACGACAATCAGCTCCTCTCTCTCACCACCGGTAGATCCTTCTCACCAGGTCCAGGTGGCGGCTTCCTTGTTTTCTCTGGAACCTCATCCTTCCTTCTCTCCTCTTCCGTTTCGATAATACTCTTCCAAGGAAGTACCTGAGCGCCCCGACCCCTTACATCAAGCACATTCTAAACACCCAGCTCCCCCCCACCCCGGCCGCACGCCCAATCGCCGCCTAACCGTTTCCGCAACTTGGTCAACGATCTCAAGCGCCGCGGGTACAGCCCCGGCATCACCGCCGTGAAAAACACCTCGGCATCGACACCTGACATTGGAATGTTCACAGTTCGCTCGTTCGCAGAAGATATGGATAGCGGGAGGCTGCGGAGTAGTGGGTGTCTTTGCGGAGTTTGTCTTTCTTTTGTTAGCATGCGAGTGAGCATGGGGTATGGGAACTTGCGTGGATGAGAGCAGATATTTGTGGTGTGGGATAGCGGGATGGAAGGCCCAAGTTGGAGGATACGTTTGTTGTGGTTGATATATACTCCTGTCTTCTCCATTAGTCAGCCTGCGCGAAAGCCAAGAGTCGTGCATTGAATGAGAGAGAGTCACCCTCCCAGCCTTTGTCTGGAAGAGTCTTTCGTACTCAGTACACCGCCGGTATTTTCGTTTCGTTCCGTCATAGCCGAACACTTGTTAGCCTCACGTCGTCGAATGGTCGAATATTTTTATCCACCCGCTCACTAAAGTCGGTCGGTTCGCGACCTGTAACACCCAACTTCTGCCATCGGTAAGGGACCGGACAGAGTCTCTGATTGCGGAGGCCACCACCTCGCATATAGTGAACTCGACTCATAGGACCCTCCGCAGTCCACACCTCCAATTCCCAACCATCTACTCGAAGAAGTGGCGTAAGCGTGAGCTGACTATTCCCTCGAACCCAACTAACATTCCAATGTCGTGTATTGATACCGGCTTGTTCTTCACTGCGGTGATGCCGAGGCTGTAGGCGCAGTGCTTGAGCTTGTTGCCCGAGCTGGGGAAACAGTTGGGTGGTGATTTGATGTTCGGCCGGCATTGGGGAATGCAGGGTGTTAAGAATGTGCTTGATGTGGGGGGTAAGGGCACTCGGGCACTTGCTCGGCAGAGTACCGGTATTGGAGTATTGTCGAAGCGGAAGAGGGGGGAGGGGGGAGGATGGGCTTTTGGAGAGAACGGGGAAGCCACCACCTGGCCCGGGTGGGAAGGAACTGTCGGGGCGAGGGAGAGGAGTGCATTGCGGACGGCGGTTGCCGAGGCTCTTGGACGATACTCTGTTTGTTCCTTGAATACCAGATATCTATTTTGAAAATCTACACTACACGCCGGGCGCCCTGACAGAGAAGGATAAGGCTCAGCTGAGAAAACTCTACAATCTGATCATTGCTATAAACGGAATCCTCCTAATAGGGAAGTCGTTTTTCCACCGCCAAAATATGAACAACTATGGTCGCACCTAAATCCGAACGGCCGCGTCGTCTCGATCATCGAAATAGGCATGCCGATATGTTTGCAGGCTGTGTTGGAAACCATGGGAAGGCCGGAGATGCTGCTCGGCATGCTTTCACCCTCATCCGTTCCCATATCCGTTTTTTCCGTTGCTTTATTCATCGTTCACCGTTCACCGTTCGCCGTGCGCCCGTGTATGCTTTACCGCTAGTTTTGTTTCCTATTACCGTCAGCCATTAACCATTCCCGGGCACACCACCCACCACTCACCCACCCGCCCACATACCATCTACTGCCCGTTCGCCGTTCCCCGTCCGCCCACCTACGCGTTACCACTCGCCTTGTTCCTTGTTCGTGGTTCGTTAGTGATCGTTTGTGCTGGAAAGAGGTATGATAGCGGCCGTAGGAGCGGAAACGGGGACGGGAACGGCGGGGAACAGGGACGGTAAGAAGGCTGCGCGGCAGCGGGAGTCTTTGTGGGATCTGTATTTCTTTTGTTAGCGGGCGTAAGGAGTGGGGGCTTGCGTGGTGGAGGGGGAAGGCGATGGGTGGGTATGAAGGCACGGGAAAGCGATGGGCTTGTGTGGAGCGAGGTGGAGCGAGCGGAGGATTTCTTTTTGATCAGTTATTTATACTCCTGTTATTTCCCGTTCGTTAGAGAGAAAGTTAAGCAAGAAGAAAGATAGAGGCTGGTGAGCGATTGTGTGTTCTAGGAAGAGAGCTAGCAAGAGTGAAAATTTTTTTCCTACCCCCCTTTGCCATTTCTTAGCGTCCCACCCCAGCAGGCGTGATATCCGGTGACGGCAAGGTGCTGAACCCAGCTCCGGAAACCTTTGGTGTTTATGAGGCTGTCCCCCACGCCCGCTTCCCCACTCTAGAGGACTGCATCCAGGACACTGGTAAAGCTTTCCAACCCCTCCCCCCCAACCAGGAGTGCCGGCGGCTTCGCCAACCCTCCTATCGAAAAGGATCCCGGCACTACAACTGCCCGTGCACAATCCAAGAACAATGCCCTGGTTCCCCTCTGGCCCTACAGACGACACCAACCGCACAGACTACTGCAGCTTCTTGCAGCGCTATGAATGCCCCGGCTATCTGCAGAGACTCATGGATGAGCCATTCAAAACAAAAAAAGACCATGAAGATCTCGAGTACTCATATGTCGCTTTCCGTCCTGGTATCAACCACCGCGCTAATACGAAGAATCCAGATTAATCCTATGATAGACGGCTTTGGCATAGCCCTTTGATAGCAACCTGATACGCCAATTCAGACCCTGTACACAATGCAACAACTCTGCAATTACAGTTAGACCCTTCTACGCGCCATGCTCCCACCTATCAAACGAGACTCGCACATTGTCTCGACTTATGCACTGCGACGGGCTCCGTCGAACGCTGGGTTATTCCCCAGAGCCTCAGAAAATTGGAATACAGAGATCCGAGGAAGAACGGGTGGGGTGATCTCTGGGTGCTCGGAGCGAAAGGTTGCTCAATCCGAAACATAAAGATTGGTGGCGGCGACAGGAAGACAATGTCAAAGTTTGTTGCAATCAAGGACCCCCATGGTGACGGGGTGAGGACTATGGTCAAAGATAAGACGACCACCTTCCTGAAGGCGAAGAAGAAGCAGGTGAAAGAGGCAAAGAGGGCTGCAGGGCTTCAGAGGAGGCGGGATGCTCGGGAGTCTTCCCGGGGTGGATAGGGCTCATAAGGAGAAGGAAAGAGGGCTGTAGGAGGTGGCAATGGCGGAGAAGGGGACCGAGGAGGTGCTCTAAGAAACGGTTAGGATGAGCGGAAATAGGAGGGGAACGATGCAGCTGTGGGTAAAAATACGGAGAATGGGGTAGGAGGCGACGAAAGGGGGGAGCAATCCCAGTTTTGCACTCGCAATGTAACCATATTTTCATATCTAGAGCGTAGGCCGCCAGTGGGTGGGGTGTATATATGGGGCTTCTCAATTTTTGTAAATTATTTACCTAGCTCCAAAAATTGTTAACCGCAGCAGCTATTGGTGGTATCATTCGAAAAAGTCGAGTGCTTATAGGTGAAAAGGTACCACCAACCCCACCACTCCCGAATCCAATACCCTCTTCCATCACCCGCCCAGCAGTTGTGAGAACGGGGGGGTGTATACCGGTGCGTTGGTGCTCTGGAGAAGTGCGCGGGAAAGTTCTGTCAAGGATGGGGCCTGCTGGAGATGGTACTATAGCTCTAGCAATCATCCGCTAGAGGTTGGAATATTGTCGTTGAGTTCTCTCCTTTGGAGTATTCTGCAATATTTTTTAAATTTGACGGGTTTTCTATATATTACTGTGTTTAGCCGACACAAACCCGCTGTCGTCCATCCAGCCGGAGACGGCACAGTGTCTTCATGATGCATGGCTTGGAATATATGTGTTTGTCGAGTGATGCTTTGTGACATTGATGAACATAGTAATCAATGCAAGGAAGGGGTGGCGCTGGTAATAGATATTGTGTCCTCGCATAAGGCATCCAAATCCATGCTAAATGAACCCGATGAGTGAAGGACTATCCGTCAGCTTCCCAACTCTTGCCCCGGCCTCAAATTTTATCCCAGGAAGTATGAATGGTCCACTGTAATTTTTGCCAACATGCTCTAGGGCTTTGGGTACCAAGGTTCGGATCTTGTCCATACTTTCGGAGCTCTAAATTACGGGATTGCCTTTCGGCTCTGGAAGAACATACTGGGTTTCTGAGGGGGGAGCAAAAGTAGAGTAGCAGTCCACGGAGGGGAGGCGTGCAGCTCGGCCCCCACGAATAGTGCTAATTTGGGTTTGGTTGGTGAATCGGAAAATCGTGGTATTAGATACAACTACACCATGAAGCCACATTACTCACCTTGAAGCTGGACAGTAGCTTTCCCACCTAGGCGTCAATACAAGTCCACCGTGCGCGATCCCTTCAAAGGCTACGTTCCTCAAAAGCCGTCCTTGAATCCTTTACGCTAACCCGCCACCGAACGAAAACAAATGGACGAAAGAACGCACGAATAAGCGATCTGACAATGCTCCTTCTGGTAAATGTGGTTGACTTCGCTGTCCTCCCATCGGGCTCGGCCACGACTATTCCGGTCGTGTTGTCGCTTGGATGCAAAGGTCTTTCATCACCCTTTTCTTCCAGTCGTCAATGACATATAGGCCACCCTCAACCTCTTCCAGTAGGCGTCCGGCTTTGACTTCTATGCTTTTTCCCGGCTTAGGATCTTTGATCCTCACAGCCTCCACGTGGGCCACCTCACCGCTCCGGCCTCCCGCCGATCCCCATACTTCCTCCCACTACTCCGCCCGCACTAGCATCTTCGGCCGCTCATGGACCGCCCCACCACACCTGTCCAGCAAGAGAACATCATCCGCCTGCCCACTACTCCCCCATTCCCGGCAATGATTGGTTAAAACTTCAACTGCCCCTCCTTCGCCCATCGATGAAGCGCCATAAAAGGCTGGAAGGTCCACGTTCCCTCACTGACCAATCACCCGTCGGTCATGCGAATTTGCTCCACCATTCCGTTCAAATATCGTGTAGTATTCATCATCTGGCATCTGCTCATTATATGTTCTGCCCCTTCCCCTGCCGCCCGACCGGCTAATTCATACACTGGTATTGTGGGAAGAAAAAGGGCCGGCGAACATAAGCAGAATGAAAGAGCAGGAGGGGAGTGGATGGTTGTGCTATTTTCCTGTTCTTCCTCCTCTTCTAATTCCCTGTCCTCCAGTCCTTCTCACATACCGGTATTTACTCTTTTTTCTCTTGATCCAATTTGATCGTCACTGGCGCTTCGTGCGCACGGGGCTGGTCCCGCCTTGTCTTGTCAGTCTCGTCGTGTCCGCTAAGAGGGTAGAAATCAGGAATCAAGAAAAACAAGCAATGGGTTTCTAATCGTACTTGTACCCACAGGCAAAGAGCGCGATCCACCCCTTTTATCCATTTCGGAAGGACGGTGGGGAAAAGCGATCAACCGGACGCTGCCCCCAGAATTAGCCCCCCACAAATCCTGCGAGAATCGACTCCTGCAGTTCATAGTGTTGCGCGTGCGGGGTAATGCACTTTAACACTACGGTACTGTACGGCACCACACAACAAGTTAAGTCTGCCGTTGCTCTCAATAAATGGAGGACGACCCATCGCCAACGCGCCCTCGGACTGAAATGCCAATTCTCCTCGGTTCCCTTCCCTCCCCAACGTCCATGTCCCCCCCCCCGGAGCGGACCATCTCGCCTGTCAAAGGCAGGCGCTCTTACACACCTTACGTACTATTCCAACATCACTAGTCAACTACCGAGTGATACCCTGTGACGTGATATCGGTTGCGAAGGGTGGGTAGCATAGGTAATTTAGGTACAGAACAGTAGTGCGGGCGGCGGGGTTATGATAGGAATCTTTGCTGCGTGGGCAAGCGATATTTTGTTTCGCACTTTCTGGCCTTCAGGACTTTGGAATACGACAGGAAGCGATGTCTGGTTGTACCTTATCCCGTCTTCATCACTGGTCACCTTTAGCAGTTCGGTTAACTTCTACCAGATCACGGCACTTCAAGACCACCGCACCCTGGCGCTTTACCACACTTCCCTCATACAGAAAGAGAAACTTTCCAACCTCTAATACAGTGTTTGCTCTGCCGGTATGCGTGATCTGGAGCACGATCCACCGCCTAGAGAATCGCACAGAACATCACAAAACCACACTCAGTCACGTTTCCTATCTCTACATGGACCATACCACTTCCTTCCTCTCACCCATCCATCCAACCTGGCTTGCCTACCAACCTATCGACAAATAAAGAAGGGGGGGTTGTGTGAAGAAACGGTGAGAAGCTGGGGGGGGGAAGGGAAACAAAAACTGGGCGTATAGGGTTTTCTCGATTGGCACCAACCCGAGGGGTAGTAGCGAACAAAAATGAAAGAATAACTGAACAAGTGGGACCCGGGCGCTAAGGTTTCTGTCTACCGGGGAAAATGAAAAAGGCCATAAGATGCGGAAGGAATGCCAAAGAGGATTGGAAAACAATAGAAATCAGGATCAACCTCTGTCATATCCAGCGACACGGCTTTGCCTTCAAACACTATCTCCGACAATAGTTTCCCCGTAGTCGGGGTGTCATTAATACCCCAGCACGAATTTCCCGTGGCCACAAATAAGCCCTCTGTTCCCGTCTCACCTATATGAGGACGGGCGGAACCACCCAGGGTCCGAATGAGCAAATAGCAGGCTTTCTTGTGGGTTGGATGCCCTAGACGAATGTGGTCTGATATACTCGACACCGGACCAATTAAGTCATCACAGCGGGCCTCATCAATGTTTACATCTTCCGTTGCCTCGGGGAAGGACTACTTCCGTATCTCCCTCGCCAAAAACGTATATTTCGATGTTCGGTCGGGCACAGATTTCCGAGGACACCGGATTGGATGGCTGCTTGTTGTGGAGGGATGATGGAGCAGTCGGTGGGAACGTTATTTGGGTGAAAAGGGCATAGACCGATACGGGAGATGACCCCATTATGGTCGCACTGTGCTCTCAGCCGGGATGTTGGAGCTGAGGGGAATAGTTTGGACGTCGACGGGACTTCGGCTAGGATTATGGTGGTCGTACGAATGGTACAAGTGCCGCTTTGTGTCTCGGCGTATACTATCCCCATGACCTTTTCGCTGGCAACTGCGAGAGGGGCAACGGAATTCAGTGACACAGGTGATAGCGTGGCATTAGCAGGCCATTTCGAGTCCCGTGATCGGAGGGATGCGGGTTGCGGGTGGTTCGGTTGGACTGGATTCCGGATATTCGAACCAATGATGATATTAACCCCACGCTCCTAGCCAAGTCTTACCATCGCCATCGCCAATTGATAAGGGTGAACTTGGGCAGTCTCCTTTCTACCCCGGATATTCTGATAACTCTTCACCAAATCGGGCGTTACGCAATCCAAATCCTTCGGCAACTCTGGGTCCGTCGATGTCCCCCTTTTCGCCTTGCTATTTTGCCCTACTCTTTTCCCCAGCGACACTGCCGTCTGATCTCCCAATCGCTCCAACTCACTGCGCTCCTGCCCCGAAGGCTCGAGGTTCGCACACGGTGCTCGCCTACAGCCCCATGGTTCCTCGCCCCGGTGGTCAATGGCCAAAGCTCGGTGTAGCTTGAAGCTTACGTTCACGATATCGTTCAGGAGGCCCATATGGCCGATAGTCCGTGAGCCTTCACCCACCCACGCCGGGAATTGCGGCCGGTTCTGCGGCCGGAGCGGTGCGCTTCGCTGGGCCGTAGGCCCCGAGGTTGGTCATGTCATGTAGTGTTTTGTAGCCGATTCTTCCACAATCTGTCAGGAACACTGCTTAGCGACTGGGCCCCGGGATAGACCGTGAAAGGTGGGCGCCACCGATCAAGAGAAACACAAAAAATGGCA
This sequence comes from Tuber brumale, assembly GCA_014065205.1. Taxonomy (NCBI): domain Eukaryota; kingdom Fungi; phylum Ascomycota; class Pezizomycetes; order Pezizales; family Tuberaceae; genus Tuber; species Tuber brumale. Next base: position 100,467 of record JACCEG010000103.1, on the reverse strand, counting down.
CTCACCTATTAGGATGATATTTCTTTGGCCCCACCTTCCATAACTGACATACCGCAGTAGTAACTCTGTGAAAAACTGGTTCTATTGCAAACAATACTGTTGTGCGGGAACTCGTCGCGAACAGGATAGCAACAAAGGACTCAGGTTTCCCTCAAGGAGTGCGTACGGATAGGCAAGGGACCGAATGGGAGGGGCGATCAAACCTATAAAGGGCAGACTTCCTATTAGTACTTCGAACTCCGTTGACCATACAGAAAAGGTAAAAGAATGAGCTAGCATGCAAAGTGGAGGATTAAGAAATTAGGAAAGGAGTATAGCTAAAAATAGTAAAAACAGAATTCCGGGAGATGCAGGTGAGCAGGCTGATGTGGAGAATGATTTAGATGTATTCTATGAAGAAAGTTAGTATCATGTAATGCTAGTGCACTATATATCTCAGCAAACAATATCTTAAGCTGGCTGTGTAGAATGAGTGACACGTATTCAAGTTTTTCCTGCAATAAAGGTGGTGATATAGGAACCTGAGTGGTAAGCTAAATTCAGAGTATCAGAAAACAGAGCGGTTGGTATCTTACTATGTTATCTCACTATGTTTGTACAGTGTTTCCAACATGCAGATCCGGCTTGGCAGAAAACTGGATAACAGACAATAATAAGGTATGCCACTCCGCCTATAGCTGCGGAAAGTGGTCAGACAGACTACGATAATACATGCTTGTACATGGGCAACCTATGTACATCCACGATTTTATGCACCAGTATCAGCCAAGACAAAGAGCTGAATAAGACTTACTTGAAGAGGCGATTTACTTTTATAGAAAAATAGATATTTCCAGTGGACAATTGTGAGCTTTGTTCTATTGCCAAACAGTTTTCCACATATTGTCACATCAGCTAACCTACACACTTCCACCCTGTGCACTGCTACTATCATAGATGCTCACTCCTTTACTGATTCTACAATCTTCAGCCACCATTACCACCTAGTTAGACATGAAAAGTACTTTTAAATAACTAAATACAGACCCCCCTTATTTCTAGTGTGATCAGACATTTAGGTTACTTCTTGCAAGTCCATGATTAAGGAACAGGAAGATGCATCCTTGGCCTCTACTACCTCCATAGCTACATCAACTGTCCACCCACTGAACAGGACTCAGGATCAATTCAAGACTGAGTCGATACAACCCGGCGCTTTTCAGTCTGAACAATCATTTCCCAAGCACCCCTGTCAGTTAAGCAGCAGTATCAGAGCATCCGCGTTGCTGATGCATTGCGGTTAGAGGATTCGAGTTACTTTCTACAAGTCCTTTTTTATGAGACAGGTAGATAGATCCATATACTCTACTACCTGCATATCTCCATCAACGGTCCACCCACTTAACAGGACCACAGATCAACCCAAAGACTGAGTAGACATGGCGCGCTTTTCAGTCTGCGGTATCATTTCCACAGCACTCCCACCAGTTAGGCAGAGGTATCAGAGCATCCGCGTTGCCGATGCATTGCGGTTAGAGGGTTCGAGTTAGGAGTCACAATTAGGACATTGTCATCATTTCACCTAGGACAAACAAGTCAGAAATGCCACCCAAGACTACCAAATCCAAACAGCTATTTGTGAATTTGGAATTCTCAGAGATCATAGGCATATCAGGGTTGACAGTTGATAAAGGCTCACCAATTCAATTTCAATGCTTTTAGCCTCTATAGTTTGTAGTTGTTAGCCACATAGCTTGACTCTGAGCATGACTAGAACTCACCCATTTTCATAATCTTTTCAACCTGGCCCTCTGTAGCCTTGATTGTAATCAATTTCTCATTTCTATTGTATGTTAGCAATAGTAAGAAAATATCACCATGCAACAGGCATACTTCATTCGCAATACTTGACCTGGATGACCCCTAAAGGATAAAAGGCAGCCTGTTCCCCCTTTGTCAATTATTTCCATTTCTATCATCCAAAAAGCTATTCTTCATTTGTCTATTGTCAGTTTCTGAACCAGTCAGTCTTCCATTTTTTTTATACTTGTCTTTGCGAGAATACTTCTCCAGTTGTGGATATTTGAATACACCCCTTATACTTCGAAATTACCCTTTCATATGAGCCAACTCTGTATTCAGACTGCTGTCAGTAAACTTTGTTGCTGAAAACAATACAACTTTGGGTGCTGGATAAAGTAATGATCATTGCAGAAATAATTGATTATTTCTTCAGGTTGCTAGTGGAAAGTTGTTCAACATTAGTGAGTGTGATCAGTAACATTTCTGAGAAGAAACAGAAGAGGTCAGGGTAGTAAAGGTGGTTAGAGAGCATAGGGTGATTGTGAGGGAAGAATCGTTTTAAGAATGGAAAGGGAGAAATGACAGGACCAACAATGGCTTCAGAGAGCGACAATTAGTGACCTCTGATATCCTACAGGTCAGAGAATGTAAGGAAATATGATCAATGAGGATTCTCCAAAAAGGCAATTGCGAACCTCTAGCTTACCAGGTGTTGTAGCGAGAGTGCCAGCATAATGGAGCTTCATACTTTAACAGTGTAGTTGGTGTGTTCTAACCAGTCGAGCCTTATAAGAGGTAAGTGCACAGAATCAACTAGACTTTGCAGATGAGACGATGACTTACTTGTTGACAGAGAGTTGTGGGAAGCAAATAAGCTTGATCAGTAAATGTTTCAAGGAGAAGAAAGATAATTTGAGAGAAGGGAGAATCTTGAGAGGGGAGGAAGGAGGACAAGAAGTGGGGCAGGAAGTTAAAAGGAAATGGTGGAACGATGTTAAAACACAGTGGGGGGCGACCTTAAAAGGGTATGGAGGGAGAACGGTGTCTAGGCCACGAATGAGGGAGAAATGGCTTCAGGAGAGAAGGAATGAAAAAATCACACTTGGATGGGAGGAAGGAATGATGTTAAGTGAGGAGGTAGGACAACTAGAGGGGAGGGAGAAATGTTCCTATAAGAGAAAGATGGAAGGGCCTGCAGTATGGCGCAAGGAGCACCTTCTCATACTATGGAGTCCCGCGATGAGGAGGCAAACCCACCCAAGTGGAAGACCTAAGCCCCCATTCTCTGTATCGGTGAAGCGGACCCCCCACTCGCAGAGCCCCCCACTCGCAGAGCCCCCAGCGAGAAACATTCACTTTATATGATACTTATACCCATTTCTCACAAACGCGTTTCCTACCTCTAGCCTGGTCTGCTGTTCTGGTGAATCCAGCTTTCTGTTTTTTCATCCATTTACCTATTACACTATAACATAAATTTTAATCACTGTCTAGAAGAGTCAAGCATCCTTCATAACACTCTCGCACCTCCCTATCAAAACCTGCCCGAGTCTCCCATCCGCCGCCCCCCTATGAACAACTAGATCCACCAGTCTTTTTTATACTCCCAAGGCTTGTCGATTTCCTTCCTAATTACCCATATGTCGCAATTGCGGTGGCCCCACCTTTCCGCGAAAACGGTCCGGCCAGTCTTAATCCAGTGCCTCATCGCCTCCTCGAAGCCCTAAGTGTTGCCAGAAGATGTCAGTTCCCTCCAAGTAGTACTTTACAAGATGAAGGGTACTCACCACTGGGTTCCGATAGAAGGGTTTTCCTTTCCCACCACGTTGCTCGGATTGCCAAATATTTCGACCGTATTTTGCTTCGTTCATCGAACGCTGAATATCCGCGAGCAGTTTATGTAGATTCCGAATCCCTCGCTGTTCAGAGGTTCACTTGGTGTCCAGGGATAAGAGACGGAGAGATCAGGTACAGTTCCTCTTACATCGAAAATATGCCCAACATTCTCGTCGGTTGTAGTGTAATTCATCATGTGCAGCCTTGCATGCAAATGGCAATCAGGAATGTAGAAGGGAATTTGTGTATCCCAACCGCCAACGTCCTTATAAGCAGCCACATTGACCAAGGCCAAATGTCCGTAAGCGAAAAAGAACTTGATTGCCCACTTCTCCGTCTCGTTCATGGAATTCCGGTTCTCGATAATCCTCTGGTAAAGGCTCCTGTATGGCTGTTGTTCCTCATGAGAAAGCATGGCAGAATCCATATGGCTCCAGTAATAGTGCCGCCATTTATTCCGGATAGCCGTGTAGTGAAAAGAAATTTTGCAACTGAGCAAAGGTGAGCAAAGTAAGAGCTGTGATTATATTAACTCCCAGCGTCCTCAACCTCAGATAATCGATGAAGAAAGGATTCTGGAGTGTCGACAGCCCTAGCTCGTTAGAGTCCATTGTGCCGGTATTATCCACAACATAGATATTGACAGGCGGCCATCCAGCAGTTATATAGCTAACGACAGACTGCTGTAAAATGGGCCAATACCTTGTGAATCCGATGAAAAGTGGGGTTGGGTGATGAGATTATGGAGGTTGGTTGACAGCGTGGATTTGTGGAATCCGACCGTCGACAGCAGCAGGAAAAAAATCTCCCCAGCGGGCTTCGGATCCGGGATAGGTGTCACGAAGGGTATTGAAGGGGGGCTAATTACCACCCTTTCTTTGGGAAGTACATGAGCTTTATACCCGAGTATCAGGCTGACAGTAAGAAGCACGGCCAGGAAAGGCACAAGGAGCTTTCGCCAAACAGAAATAGCATATGCCGTGACGAAGAGGGGCAAAAGGTGGAGATTTTTTTAAGGAGAGTGAAAGTGACGGGGGTGGTGGAGAGAATTGTTGGCTGGCGGATAGATGGTTTGTGGGTTGTAGAGCGTTAACCTAAAAGGTTGGTTCGTGGGTGGGTACACGCAAACTCCAATACCAGATGAATTTCGGGTTCGGCATCACTTGCATAACGAGACCAGACCCGTTGAGAAGTTTGTGCTCCCCAATTCTAAATCATTCTTCAAGGTTATCATGAATTTACGACTTGGTGTGATGTGGACCATGCGTGTGGTGGTGGCACCATCCAGCACTCGGCACATTCTGGGTTGGCTGGACCTGCCTTGCCCTACGAAAACAACCCCCTGGGTAGTGCTACGAGGGCAGCGTTTTATTTGTTGAGCTAAAACACACCGTTTCTTTCTTTTTCATTTTTTTCATCTTCTCTACCGGTTGAACGGGGAACATTTCAGATGTGTATTTCAAACAAAATACGATTTGCATTACATACCGGGCATTGCACGATAATTACAGCACCTAACCTTTGGCTGGCAAGGCAGGCGATATGGGAACTGCGGTGTGGTGGCTCTCCCACCAGACCAATTCCCGAACCCCCCTCTTCGACGATGAGATCAGGAGTACTACCCAATCGAGGGTTGCCCGTCATCCGTCGAGTGATGTTTTGTGACCTTGTCGGTAGTCCGAGTTCCTGCAACCCCTGCTATCATACATTACAAGCACCCCGTAATATGTTTTCGTACAAGACAGGGATTATTTTGCAGTTTAACCTAAATTAACTGCGAAAACATATTCCCGGGTACTTGTACTGTACAGTCGTGTCCGTTTAATAATGACACCCCACTATTGTAACCGATCCGACACACACCCCCTCCAAACCAGTTTCATAAAGTGATAATAGATAATTATTAAAAATAGGCAGTAAATTTTAATATTGCTAGTATATCTGGCCCAGAATGGGTCTATACCTGAGGCAAATTTCCTTGACATCCTCGGAATCTTACTTGTTGTTGATAGGAGCCCTCTGCGTGTTCAGGAGAGGATATCGAGCCACATCGTATCCAGAACGGAAGTGCCTCTCGAAACAGGGGTATGCGATATTTATTGAGACGGCATGTGCTATATTTCCCTTCATTAGGCGGCTCAATTGTTAATTTTGCCAGCTGCGATCCAAGTCAGCGATCAGCCTTGGATACACACCGTTTGGTTTCTTGTTACAGACCTTCTGGGGGAGACACGTTCCCTCACTAGCACGAAATCAGTAATTGCGACCGGAAATGCGTTATTTCAGGAATTGTAAATCCTGAAATCTGTATCCAGGCCCACGACTGGACTGGCTTCAAGGCTGCCCATATCTTCCCTCTTGAGTGTGAGAACTATTGGATTCAGCACAACTATGGACGGTGGATAACAGATATTGATGATGCCGCCGGATCTTCAAAGATTAATTCATCTCAAAACGGTTTCCTTCTCCGAACCGATATCCACCAAATGTTCAAACAGTACCTCAGGTCCGTTAATCCAGATGACGGCTACAAGGCGGCTGTATTTATAATCGACCGTTTTGGACTTGATGGTAGGATTCTGGATCCCCTGTGTCGATCCCCGGCCGACCCCCGTAGTGTTCTCGACGAACTCCTTCGATAGCATTACCACCAATCGGTTCTCGCGAATATGAGAGGAGCAGGAGAACCGCTCTTCGAGCATGACTTCTAACCTGGAACTGATGTGGTCCGTGAAATCCTCGCTGGTCCATATGCACAAGAGAGATTCGAGTTGGAGATTGCGGCCAGGTTAAGAGTGCCTTCTTAAGCGAAACGGTTTCGATCCACGAGAGATTTTGCGACTGTGGAGTTAATGACATTGGCTGAGCGGCCATTAACCTTTTCGGAGGAATGATATGGTTGGAACCACGGTTTTGAAGGTTAAAATGTATTGGGAAGGCAAATGAACTAGCTAAACTTATAAAAATACAATTCCATGGGGGGGATTTTCTCGCTTTATTTTCTTTCTTTACAATTATCTTCATGCTAGCTCTTGTTGTGCGGCTGGGGCCGTTGCTGCACGTGCGGGTAAGGGAAGAAAACGGCTTGTTTTATAGTTTGGCGATTATGGAGGGGTATGGCTATAGATAGGACCTTCGTCGGGGGGGAAATTCACCTCCTACTGCCGCTTACTATTTTTTTTCTTCCAGTATAGATCCATAACACGCGGAAATATGAGAAACCACGACCCCCAAAAATAACTTGTAAACCGGGGGTGAAGATGGAATACCGCGAGATTGATGTTGTTACAAAGACTCTAAGGTATCTCCACACCATAGGAAGCCATTGACCACTGATACCTTGACTGAAGTTCAACCTGTTGCCTCACTCTAACCCGCATGTCCCTCGATATGCAAGGCGGTCATCATGGTGTTGGATGGATTATTAGTAAGAAGGCAACATAAGACATGTGAGGGTCTATGTCATACAGTGACGAAGGTTGAAGCTTTGACACTATAAAGTGCCCATTTCATTCGGAATTATCACACCAATCCTTACCGGTTACCACAACCCCAGCCAACATCATTAATTAACATGCACACCAAGTGGGGGGCCCCAAGAATTTGAAAAGTTGGTTTCATCATCATCAGTCCATTTCAGAGGGCAGTGTTTACTACGGTAGGTTTCAATCAAGTTTATTATTCTGGTATCACCTGTGGATCGAGGGCAAAGGTAAGAGGGGTGGAGACGCTAAGGTTTGTCCTTTGTACTCTTGGGGTTACGGTGAATTGGTAGGTTAAGGGATTGCCATTAGATTGCAACCTCTACGAGTGTTTTCCGGGCACCTTAGAGGGTGGAATCATATCCACTTGAAATATCGTTCCATTTCCGGCTTTCTATATGTCGGCCCCGGATGCCCGGTTCGGCTCCAAGCACTCGTCCTAAGCAAACTGATATGGTACAAGATACACTCCGCTCCGCACACCCACAGAGACCAATGACACCATTCTGCATCAGACCGCCTACCTGCACAGAACGTGACATGCGGTGAGAGAAAAGCAAGGAAAAGGTGAAGAAGGGCAAAGCAAGAAGTTTCATCCATGGGCACAGAATCGCTCCCTCACCCCGCACGATAGTTAGTCAACCCTTCTGACGATAAACGTGTCCGTTAGGCAGCGCGGAATGATGTGCGATCACTCGGTATCACTCGGTATCACGAAGACCTGTTGCGGTATGATGCGTAAAAAGGCCAACAGGTGAAGATAGTGTTTCCGTGTCGCTCTGCATTTCAAATCGTGCGAACATAACCCGGAGCAAAACATGAACCTGCGGGGCAGCCCGCTATGCAATGTAAATTCTTGAGAAAAGGAGTAAAATGTGGGAAGATACAACCTGCCCTGGTCGACCCCCCCCCCCACTAAGCCCTAAAACTCCTTTCTCTATTCCCTAAACACGGCCTCCCATTTGCGATAACTCCCGTATCATTGTTACTCCCATGGTCTGAAAGGTCGTGTACCTTATCAGCTTTTGTCGGGTGGAAGGGCTCCAGCGGTGCGGAAACACACCTTTAAATGTTGCTAACGCTCCTCGTGGTGTTTCGGGAGTAGCGGAGGCTTCAACAAACTTAATGAAAACAATCGTGAGCGTTCATAGGTATGGAGAAATCACTTTTGCTCTCTGCCGCACATGATTCCCCCCCCTTCCTCGCGTGATGGATTACCGTTGTTTCGTCTTGAGGGAGCTACATTTTAGTATGAGTAGAAAAGAAAATAGACCCATCGCGGAAAGGACACACCTATTTTTCTCCGACGCTTTTTTCGTCCTAATGATTTCCAGGCTCGCACCATTCTCTAGCTCGCATACCTTTGAGAGGTGAACTGTGGATATCCCGTTGACATCGATGCATAGAGTTCGCCTTCTGCTAGTCGCTTGGTTTCTTCTGGGATCCGACTGCTGTGCGATCTTGTCCCAAATTACACTTTTCGTAGAGATTCTTCCCTTCTGCCTGTACCGGATGTTCCGCGAGTATCTTTTCAACATTCTCATCCGACCTCCCTTCCACGGGCCACAGGTTTTTTCTCTAAATGCAAGGGGGCTTCGGGTGACCCTGGCTGAATTATAAAATGTGGATCAATGGGTTTAAGTGAGCTCCCACCAATGGCGTTTTTCTGGTCCAGAACGGCTCGCAATATGTCCTCGGGAATCCTCTCCATTCTGCTAACCGTCTATTCAAACAAAGAACCTAGCATACCGGTCGTAGACTGCTCCTTTCGGTCCGCAAAGGCATGAAAAAAAAACATGCACCTGCAGTGCCTTATCCTCCGGCCCGATCGCACAATTTGTCCACTACCAGCAAACTGACATCGCGGCTTGTTAGCACGGGCTCTCTTTCTCCCCTCCCCAGATAATAATCCTTGTTACCCGCCAAATTTCTTGCCGAACCCTAGATCTCCGTAGCAAAACTAGACGCATTAGCACCTTCACCTTCACCACTTCGTCATGCCAGATTCTGAATTCAGTTTGCATCAGCCATTTCCCCACAATTTCGATGGGGCACTCTTGGATGTTCCAATGCCATGGCTTGGGCTATGGGGCGACAGCTAGACCAGGAGTTGAGACCAATCATTGGTATCAGTATAGATATTCCACATTCATAGAGTTACCAGTGTTGTAGAAGTTGGGACCATCATTGGTGGTATGTGGAGGGAGACATCCTCTGGTCTTTGCTACCCCCACTATAGTAGAGGAGGAGGGGTAATTGAGTTTAGTTGGTCTGTCATATCCCTGGAAGTTGGACAAAAGTTGGGGTGTGCTGGTGTCGAAGCAACGTTGCAGATACCGCTACTTTCATCGTGAGTGTAGGAAAAAGTGTAGCAAAGTCTTGGCTACCAACTAAATTTACATGGAAATTCTAAGAGCAACATCCGCCAGACACCCTAGTCTATATAGATTACATTTAAAGTGTTTAAAGAGGCTCTGTATCCTGTTGGCCAACTGATTATATTGATGCCCAAGTGCAACGAATTTTCTTTTCCCAGATCGAACCCCTACCAACGCCGAGACACGATCTCGTACCCCCAATTAACACGCGATTGTCAGTGAATTTCATTGGTTCGAAAATAGGGGGTGCCCAATTGGCAAAACTGGGTAGACGATCATTGCCACCTACTTCTTTCAAACAAGCGGGCTCGCCGGACCATCCACCAATTCCTCTTCGACCTCCGCAAAACTCTATCTTACCATCCCGACTACGTCTATTCTAAGGGGTATTTAGCATTATACGCCGCAGGGATTTCTCGACTACTTGATTACACCTATTCTCAAGCCACCCCCCCCAATTACGCTCACGACAATCACCAACGGTGTCTCTAAATCGCTCTCTCCCACGCAATGTCTCATTTTATGACGCTACCAATCCTCATGAGGCTCCTGGAGGGCTTTTCCAGAATGGGTCTATAACTGAGGCAAACTTTCCTAACATGCTCGCAATCTTACTTGTCATTGGAGTGAGTCTAATATGTATTCAAGAGAGGATGTCGGCAACATCGTATCCGGAACAGAAGTGCCCCTTCAAGCGGGAGTATACGATATTTATTGTGAAGGTATGTGCTACATTCCCCCCATTTACTCGGTGGCCTAATTGCTAATTTTGCCAGCCTCTATCCAAGTCAGTGATGAGCCTTGGGTGCACTTGTTGATTTCTCATAAAATCTCTCGCAGAGAGGACAGTTTCCGGACCGAGATCCGCAACCGCGACAGGAAATATGTTATTTCAGGAATTCCGGTTTCTGAAATCTTTATCCAGGCCCATAACTGGACCACTTTTGACGCTGCCCATATCTTCCCCCTCCGACATGAAAGTCATTGGATTCAATATAATTATGGACAATGGATCACAGACATACCCAATGCTGTTGGATCTTCGAAGATCAACTCACATCAAAACGGGTTTCTCTTCCGGCAAGAAGTGCACACAATGTTCGATCAATCCCTCATCTCCGTTAACCTGGACGACGGCTACAAGGTAGTTGTATTTGACCCCGATCTTTATGGCTACGATGGTAAAACCCTTGATCCCGTGTGCCGAAATCCTGACGATCCTCACCGCGTCTCCAACCACCTACTAAGATGGCATTTCCGCCAATCAGTCCTTGCGAATGTCAGAGGAGCAGGGGAACCGGTCCTCGAGCGCGACTTTCTACCCGGGACCGATAGTGTGGGTGAGGTCCTTGCCGGCCCATACGCACCAAAGAGCTTGGGGTTGGAGATGGCCGCTGGTTGGGAGTGGTTTCCTAAAGGCAACCGCTTCGATCCAAGAATGATCAGTCTAACTTAAGGGAGTAGAAAGGATGCTTCATAGTTTAGCTATCTCTGTGGGGTGTGATGGTACGATCTTCGTGGCGAAAGAAATAGACCCTCTACTACCACTTAGCTATGCGTGTAAACCCCTTGCGAGCCCCTAGAACCGCCGAACAGGCAAACCCGAGACAGGTGAAGGGATTCCTTTCATGGTAGTTCTGCCTCACCAGCTGGAAGCCATACATTCACCGTAGATAACACGGCCGTCCATAGAGAGCATACCAAACTAACATAACACAAGTGATAACCCACTACCCCGGGGGGTAGGAAAGCGGCTAATGAAGTCTTGACTGCCAACCACATAAATTCTGAGAGCCGCATTCGCCAGAATTTCCCCTACTCGAATACCCTTGAAATCCACTATCAGATTACCAGCGGAAATCCGCCCGCCAGCCCACGATAGGTTTAATTTGACAGGTTAACAGAATTGTGAATATAAGTTAATGCGATGGAACAAGTCAAATGGGCCAATATTATGACATATCAGGAAAACGTCAATCCTTCTCAGGAGGTTTTCACTCACAATCCAGAGATTTTCAGGTGTTAACATGTGATTGGCGGTGAATTTCATTAGCTAGGAAATAGGGAGGCCGGGTAAAGGTAGCCGCCGCTGATGTTTATCATAGTGTCACCCCCGCACTTCTTTCAAGCAAGCTTGCGAGATCACACCCCAGCATCCCCCCAGAGCTCCGCAAAACTTTATCTCACCCACCACGCCTATTCTAAGAGGTATTTAGCATTATACGCCGCGGATATTTCACGACTTTTTTTCCTACGACAGTTCTCGAGTCACTCCAACGATTACATTTACGACAATTACCAATACCAACGATTTCTCTAAATCGCTCTCTCCCACGCAATGTCTCATTTTATGATGCTACCAATCCTCATGAGGCTCTTGGAGGACTTGTCCAGAATGGGTCTATAACTGAGGCAAACTTTCCTAACATGCTCGCAATCTTACTTGTCGTTGGAGTGAGTCCAATATGTGTTCAAGAGACATCGTATCCAGAACGGAAGTGCCCCTTCAAGTAGGAGTATACGATATTTATTGTGAAGGTATGTGCTACATTCCCCCCCATTTACTCGGTACCCTAATTGCTAATTTTGCCACCCTCTATCCAAGTCAGTAATGAGCCTTGGGTACACCGGTTGATTTCTCATGAAATCGCTAGCGGAGAGGACAGTTTCCGTAATGATATCCGTAATCGAGACCGGAAATGTGTTATTTCAGGAATTTCGATTCCCGAAATCTTTTATCCAGGCCAATAACTGGACTACTTTTGAGGCTGCCCATATCTTCCCTCCCGGGCACCCAAGTCTTTGGATTCAGTATGACAATGGGCGATGGATCGCGGGTGGGGACGATGCTACCGAATCCTCAAAGATCAACTCACCTCGAAACGGGTTTCTTCTCCGGCAAGAAGCACGTGCACACAATGTTCGATCAGTACCTCATCTCCGCCAACCCGGACGACGGCTACAAGGTAGTTGTGTTCGACTTCGATCTTTATAGCTATGATGGTAAAACCCTTGATCCTGTGTGCCGAAACCCAGATGATCCCCACTCTGTGTCTGATGAGCTTCTAAGATGGCATTTCCGACAATCAGTCCTTGCGAATGTCAGAGGAGCAGGGGAACCGATCTTCGAGCACGACTTCCCACCAGGGACCGATATGGTGGGTGAGATCCTAGCAGGTCCCTATGCACGAGAGATTTGAGTTAGAGATAGCCGCTAGGTTGAGAGAGGTTTCATAGAGACAACTGTCTCGATCCCGGAGAGATTCTGCGGCTGACGATTTAATGATACTGTTGAACTTCAGTCAAGATATGGGTGATTACTATTGTTTGTGTAGATGGCGTACGATTCCGCGGGTTATGGTTAAAGTCATTGGGTATGTGAATCATTTGATCCTGCTCTTTCACCATAAATCTTTCCCTTGTTTTTAAGATTGTTTTTCATCATAGTGGTGATCACTCCCCGTGTGATGAAAATGCGTATTGCATATGGGAAAAAGTGCTAAGTAGTACAGTTGGAAAATTCTTTTCCCCCCCTTACCCACCCATACAACACCAGCCAGTTGAAAATAGCTACCCCTTGGAAGGATATATTTTATTAGCCCACCTAGTTAATATTCCCCTTTGTAATACTTTTTCACTTGCAAAATCTCTTGTGCAATCATGCCAGGCCTCCGAAAAAGGTAACAATTGCTTGGCTAGTATCATTAAATCTACAGCTGCAAAATCTCTCCGGGATCGAAACGGTTGTCCCTAGAAAAACCTCTCTCAACCTAGCGACTATCTCCAACTCGAATCTCTCTCGTGCATATGGACCAGCAAGGATCTCACCCACCATATCGGTCCCTGGTGGGAAGTCGTGCTCGAATATCGGTTCCCCTGTTCCTCTTACATTCGCGAGGACTGATTGGTGGAAATGCCATCTTAAAAGCTGATCAGACACACAGTGGGGATCGGCCGGGTTTCGGCACACAGGATCAAGAATTTTACCATCACAGCCGAAAAGATCGATGTCAAAGACAACTACCTTGTAACCGTCGTCCGGGTTAACGGTGATGAAGTACGCATCAAACATTTGGCGAAGATGTGACCGGAGAAGAAACCCAGTTTGAATTGAGTCAATCTTGGAGGCTTGGGTGGTATCGTCCATGTCTGTGATCCATCGCCCATAATCTTGCTGAATCCAAAGGTTCTAGAAGTTGCTCGGGAGGGAAGATATAGGCAGCCTCGAAAGTGGTCCAGTTGTTGGCCTGCATGGAGATTTCAGGATTCGAAATTCCCGAAATAACACATTTCCGGTCGCGGTTGCGGATATTATTACGGAAACTATGTTCTCCACTGGCGATTTCATGAGAAATCAATCGGGGTATCCAAGGCTCATTGCTGACTTGGATAGAGGCTGGCAAAATTAGCAATTGGGCTGTGGAGTAAATGGGGGGATTATAGCACATACAATCACAATAAATATCGTATACACCCATTTCAAGAGGCACGTCCGTTCTGGATACGACGTGGCTCGATATCCTCCCTTGAACACGTAGAGGACTTCCCTTGACGACAAGTAGGATTCCGAGAATGTCGAGAAAGTTTGCCTCAGTTATAGACCCATTCTGGACAAGCCCTCCAAGAGCCACATCAGGATGGGCAGCATCATAAAAAGAGACATTTCGTGGGAGAGAGCGGTTTACCGGTATAGACATCCTTGGTATTGGTGATTGTCATAAATGTAATCGTAGGAGTGACTTGAGAGTTGTCGTAAGAAAAAATTCGAGAAATTTCCGCGGCGTATAATGCTAAATACCTCTGAGAATAGGCATGGTGGGTGAGATAAAGTTTTGCGGAGCTATGGGGACGCTGGGGTGTGATCTTGTAAGCTTGGTTGTTTGACAGAATTGGAGGGGCCCCAGACGATAAATATCATACCTTGTGATGGGTACCGTTACCCGGCACCCCTATTTTCCAACCAATGAAATTCACCGACGATCACATGTTAACGAGTAATGTGAAACCATGCTCAACAGGGGTAGGGATGTGAAAGATACGATACCATTTTGGTAACAAAATTCCTCATACTTGGCGATCAATACACTAGATTTCGTAACTGGATGGAGATTACCGGTAACAAATATTTCAAATGCACTCGAATACTGAGGGTGTACTTGGGTGGGGGAAAGTCTGACTAATGTGGTTTACAGAACTATCATGAAAGGAATCTCTTCATCTGTTTCGAGTTTTACACACTTATAGGTAGATTAGGTGGTGGTAGAGGGTCTCTTTCTTTTGGCACGAAGACCGGACCCTCACACCCTACAAAGACAGCTAAACTGTGAACAATCTCTTTTATTCCTTTACCCACCAAATATAGAAACACCCTGCTGGGGCAGCTAAACTATCAACAATCCTCTTCCTTCTCTTGCCTGCCAATGTATCAACAACCCCGGTCACCTAACAAGAGCTACCTTAAAGATAAATACAATAAGACAAGAAAAACCCTTAACGAATGCGATTTTTATTAGCCCATCTAGTTGGCATTCCCCATTCCGATGCTTCTTCAATTTTGAAATCTTTGTTGGAGTCCTACCAGGCCTCCGTAAACGCTAATGATGCCTGGGCTAGGGTCATGAAATCCAACAGCTATAAAATCTCTCCGGGTTCGAAGTGGTCATTTCATGTCTGTAACCCATCGTCCATAATCATATTGAATCCAATGACTTTCGTGCCCAAGAGGGAAGATATGGGCAGCCCCGAAAGCAGCCCAGTTATTAACCTGGATACGGTATTCGGGATTCGGAGTCCCTGAAATAACACAATTTCTGGTCGCGGTTACGGACTCCTTCCCGGAATCTTTTTTCTCTACGGGTGGTACAGTACTATGAGAAATCAAGCGGTGCACCCAGGGCTCATTGCTGACTTGGATAGAGGCCGGCAAAATTAGCAATTGGGCTGTGGAGTAAATGGGGGAAATATAGCACATACCGTTGCAGTGAATATCGTAAACTCCAGTTTGAAGAGGCACGGCCATTCTGGATACGATGTGGCTCGATCCCCCCCTCTTGAACGTGTGAAGGACCCCCCTCAACAGCAAGTAGGATTCCGAGAATGTCAAGAAAGTTTTCCTCGGTTATAGACCCATTCTGGACAAGCCCTCCAAGGGCCACATATCAGGATGGGTAGCATCATAAAAAAAAAAAAAAGACGTTACGTGAGAGAAAGCGATCAAGTGGCATCAGTGATATTGGTGATTGTCGTAAACTGGATCGCGGGAGTGATTTGAGAACTGGTCTAGGTAAGAGTTCAAGAAATCTCCACGGTGGATGTATGATAGCTAAATGCCTCTCTTAGAACGGACGAGTGGGGGTAGTGAGATAAAGTTTTACAGAGCTCAATGAGGCACTGGTGTGTGTAATCTCATGAGCTCGATTGTTTTGACAGAAATAGGTAGTGGTCCTGCTTATATCCCCAGTTATGATACGCCTACTACTATGCGTCCCTCTTTCCACTTGATGAAATTCGCCGACGATCCCCGTGTTAACACGCAATGCAGGGCCATTTCAGAAGATGGCCACGAAAGCCACTATCTCGGCAAGAGAAATAAGTCGCACTTGGTGATCAACATATCATAGTTGGTTAGGCCACAAGACAGAGATTCTCTTTAAACATTCTCAATTTTTCAGTGTACTAGGGTACTCGTGTACGGTGGATATTCGGAAAAGTCTAGCAAAAGTGGCTTACAGAATGTCCATGTGGTTGGCAGCAAAGACTTCCCGAGACCTCTTGCTACCCCTCGAAGTACAAGTGGTGGGTTATTACTTGTGTTTCATCGGCGCCGTCTGCTCTCGGGATGACAGAGTGATCTTCGGTGAATGTATGGCTCAGGGCTGGTAAAGTAGTGCTGGAGTGGGAGGAATTTCTCCGTCTCCCCCTGGGTTTTGCACACTTTTAGCTTGTAAGTGATCCTCTTGGCTAACACAAGCTAGATAATAACGATATCCATCAGGCCCCCTGGTTATGATCTAACTAATTGAAACAGTGGCCATGAGGTGAGCAATGTTCCCTCAAGTAGATTATACTGACCCAATAATAGGAATGAAACTGAGTACTTGAAAACCTACGAATGGATACCAGCCTGGAGCTTGGAATATAGTTATGGTGGTGGATATATTCGGTTGCGCGTAGGAGGGGGGAGTGCATAGTCATCCGGCTGTATTGCTTGTCATGGTGGAGCGGGTCTCTTATGTTTCTCATCAACTCTCTTCTCTCAACAACACCAGCGGAAATGATCATCTTTTTCACGTTCTGATAAAACAAACAGTCTGCTTCGTTCAACCGTGACCCGCATCTCTCCTTCCCTTCCCTCCTGTCCTCATCTCTATGTAGCTCGTTTCTTGCACTTTTCTGCTCACCAGTTCAATCTGCTATTTCCGATACCCTTGTGCCCACTCTTAACCGAATATTTTTACCAACACTCTATCCCCGCTGCCACGACCCATGTTGTGTGCTAGTTTTCGCGTGCCTTGTAACTCGCTTCTCCTTATGTACCTACCCAGTTTAGGTGGCTTACAAAAACCATCGATCTGTCACGCCGATGTCTACGGGTGGGATCGACATCACTTTTCACAACCGAGTTCTCTTCGGTCAAGAATAAGACTTTGGTAATTTGTTAGTGCCTTCGCCAGGATCTAAGGAGTGTTTCCCAAGTCTTTAGCTGACATGATTTCCCACACTTATATATTTGATCCAGACCCGACCCACTAGGAACCATACAGACACCCCACCATAGTCTCCCTTAGTAACTCCACTCCCACACCCCGGCAGTCGAGAAGGGACAAAGTGAGTGCCAAGAAAGCCTGGAGCCAATGAGGGGAGGGTTAACGGGTTTGACAGCCCTACCCACAACCACCGGCCGGTGCGTGGTGTGAGGCACATGTGTAGGTTGTTGGAACTTCCTCCTCAGTAAGCTCTGCGGATCCCATTCCTGTTGTCCGGGAAGCGTGGAAGGGCTGCCCCCTCTCTAAACGCCTCACAGCGCATGGCCCAATTATTCGAGTAATAGGAGTCCCCCTAATAATCTCCTCCCGGGGAGCCGAGGACCGTAAGACGTTGTACAGACCCAACCTATGACTGAGGTGCTCCAGCCAAATCCCTGGGCGTGTTGCACCTAGGATTGGTACCTTGGGCAATAGGTTGCCGGCGAGCGAACCTCAAGGGGGAATAAGATGAGCTGGCTAAGGCCTATCTCAATCAGTTTGGAACACTTGAACACGACACGGAGCTGGGCACCCCTGTCACGGAGAGGATGTGCTTTCCACTGAGGGCCCCTATCAATAGGTGTATTTATAAATACCTATTGCCCCGCCCGCTGCCTATGGCACAATAGACCATTTTTGCATCAGCCAGGCCCACCTGTTCCACATTTTATAATTTATCCAGGGTTACCCGAAGCTCCCCCCGTATTCGCCGAACGAAACCCATACTCCATGGGTGAAATATGGGAGGACAATGTTGAGATTATACTTGCAGAACATTCGGAACAACCCCGGGATGCCGGTGAAGCCATGGGAATTGATAAAGGAGCCGGGGATGAGATAAAGGTAAGAGAGGCGGAGCTGTAGAGAGAAACCGGGGGGTTTCGCGGGACCGAAAAACAGAGGGAACCTAATGGGAAACGCTCCCATTGAAACGTCAGTTACAGATGACTAAGTAACACCTTCGCGAGGTATCATAGTTCGATACACGCAGAGGCGGGTAGGCTCTACGAAATGTGTGATCTGGGCGGACAAGATCGTACATACAGTCGGATCCCAGAGGAAATCATGGGACCTCCGGAGGACGGGCTCTCCGCATACCGGTAGATGGAAACAAGATATCCACAGTCCGTATCCCGGAAATATGCGAGCTATGATAGATGTTATCACGAGATTGCTCCTAAGCCACCACAGGGAGTCTCGGCAAGGCCTAAAGGTACCGGTATGTTTCCATCCAGCGGAAGCCCCCCCCACCCGACATAAGCTAATAGGGTATAGTGCATTTCAGACCATGGGAGTATGATAGCTGAGCTCCTATGAACACTCCGTCGATACTGTTACGCCTATACCGGTAGACTTTTTATGCCAAGTTCTAGTGGAGGCCCTAATAATACTATGTGCTATTCACCGGTATTGGAGGGAGGTCGCGGGCGAGAGCTAGAAGCCCACATTGGAAGGGATGCACTTACTGCAGCGGTTTGCAAAAACTTCTATGCGCAGCCGATTCAGGAGAATGACGTTATTATGAATTCTTTTTTGTATTTGGTCGTAAACCAGCGTTATGGGCCGGCCTTAAATAAAGGAAAAAAACTCTTGCGATTCTCTACCTCCATCTTGTGATGAATATATCCCTGTAAATCGTGACGCTAATCCAAAATAGGTTTTACCTGGCAAGTTAACAAAATTAGCGAGTTTGCGCAACAGGACAGGATACGGTAGGTGGTAAGCGAGACCCATGAGAAGTGCCAGGGTCATTGAACCTTTCGCTTGTATCATAGGTATAAAAACTCCACAGAAAACAAAAATGAATGTGGGCAGTTTGTTGGAGGTTGCTTTGTGGCTCTTTTTTCATGTTTTTTCTTTTCAAAGTATCGTAGTTTGCCGGAGTACGAGTACAGCACAGTACAGTACCATCTCATACTGATTCCAAGGTCATCTGGCTGCCAGATGGGAAAAAGCTTGTTGTTACCAAGAGGTGTATTTCTCAGAGTACCGCACAATGTGTAGGTTTATAGTGAATATCAAATAGGTGGACAAACGGGAAGTGTGACTTAGTAAAGGAGGGGGGGGAAAGATTGAAAGTGTATTGAGCTCAATCACCCTGGAAAGGTATTGATGGGTCCCTTGAATGCAACTGCTGTGGGGTTTAACCTTCTAGTCCCGACCTGCTCCTTCTAATTCCTGATCTGTGTGATTTCCGGGATTCAGGTCTTATCCTTGTCATGCTCGATTTTTCCTTCCATCTCTGAGTACTGTACTGTACGATACATCCACAACGCCTAAAACAACAATACCACCTGCAGAAAGAAAAAAAATAGGACAAAAAATAATCCGACAACCAGACAACCAGACAATTCAACAAGCCAATAAACCCGCACTCCATATAGCCAATTAGCAGAAACACACTATCCACAGCGCCTAGAGATGTATCCTTACTCAATCTCCTCAGAACAGTTAGTTCTGTAGTACATTTAAAAACAATCTTTTTCCCGTGATCCTCCCGATAGTCATTTCGAAATTCCACAAGTTGGGATGGATTGGCGTTTCAAAGCCAATGGATAAGGTTATTGAAATTGGCCTCCCCCCCAAGTAGCACGTTTGCCGCAAAGGGTTGTTGCTTGCCGGTTCATCACCTCAGCCATGTGGGTATCCTAACAGCATGGTTATAAATGGTTGTAAGTAATTAAGGCTGGAAATAGATCTGCATACCCAGACACTCGGACGCCATACACCACTCAAGGCCATACAACATGGTGAAAGCCCCTGGGCAGTCTATCAATCTATTTTTAAGACAGACATTGGTGACAGCATCGCCAAAATGGGCAATAGCGTTTCCCGTTTTAATAGCTGCCGGACCTCCTACTCTGTTCAACCCCTTCTCACGGAGAAACGTCACAAAAAAAGCGCCCTTGGATTCCAATGGCAGAATCTTTTAATGGGCGTAAAATTGTGGCCTCCTCCCCAAGAGCTTCCATCCTCGCTTGATTCTCACTGTCCCAAGTTTGTAATACCTAGAATTTGCCACGAGCCCGCTCGAGTCGAGCCAGACCATGGACTCGAGCCGGCTGGGCTCGTGAGCAAATAGGCTCGAGTGACTCGAGATTTACCATGAGGCTCGAGCCTGCCATTATAGGCTCGGGAGTACAAAGCTCGAGCCAGATCGAGCCTGGATTTGTTAGTAGGCACAGGTTATTACTTCCGAAGGCTGATAGTGATAGACTTGAGGGGAGAAAATGGCATTCAAAGTATGAAATACCAATGAATAAAAAAATAAAAAGAGAGCCACAGTACCCCCGGCCTTGGTGTGTGCAAACAGATTCCCATACTTTTCCCTGCTTTCGGGTGTCAACCGGGGTTTTCGTTGTGGTGCCTGTCTCCTCCTGGACCCATCCTCTTCGGTATTACCTGTTACGGGATTCAAGCCTGGCTCGAGCCTGGCTCGAGCTCAACTTTGGACAGGCTGGAGCTGGCTCGGCTCGGGGAATAACTTGGCTCGAGGGGCTCGAGGCCAAAAGCTGGGGACGAGCCTTCGAGCTTCTCAGCTCGTGGTAAACACTAGTAATACCTGTATTTGAGATTCCATTTCTTTCATTGACTTCAGGAGCGAAAACCTAGACTCATTTGCATATGCGCTCTCCGGGTTGCTATAAGTCCCAATTTGAACACTTCCCACAGACTGGACAGCACGGGTTAAATCCCTCTTAACTTCTGCAAGTTCTCGCCCTGCATCAGAAACACTCTCGACTTCGTAACATATTATTCCCGCAACCATCTAGCACCAAAGTTAGAAAGGTATAGGCCTTTGAGCAGGCAAACCGGATGGAAATCAATACTGTAAACGTACAGTTTCTGTATCCTTGAGCTAATCTTAGCGGATATGAGATTGTCGCTGTCGTCAATTAACTTTAGAGCGAGCAACATTGCATAACCGGAGAGGTCAGGTTTTGCGATGATTATTCAATACAGAAAAAATGTTCAGGGGGCTGTATGTGTTCGAGAAGGAGGGTGTATTGGAGATGGAGAAAAAACTATGCGTTGAAGGTTGGGGGTGGAGTAATTCGGAAGACCTTTAGCATGTTGTGAATTCAGGTGACGAAGCAGGTCCCTGCAATTGTTGAGTTGTAATATAGGTTCAAACTTGAATACTGTAATTAAAATCGAGTCTGGGCAGGGGAGGGTGGTGTATTCTCGGGTGATCAGGTAGGGTGAGGGGAGAGGGGAGAGGGGAGAAAGGAGAAAGGAGGGAGTGGGGAGAGGGGTGGCTCCTTCATACCCTTTACGAGTGGAGCCTGTAGATACCGTATGACTGTTTTAATAATTATGGAGATAAGACAAATTTAGTGCGGGTTCTGGTTGCAATACCCCTAGATATGGCACGTGACGGCAATACTTATTGGCTGCACTACGGTACTCAAGTAGCAGAATGGATGGATGGATGGATGAGGCAGGTCGGGTTGGATTTGCTCATTCATTCATAATCTTATGTGGAGGTGTTTTCTTTTTTTTTCTTTTTTTTTTTGAGAGAGAACTGGTGATTAGGGTACAATCTCCTCCAGTATCGCGAGATTCTCAAGTTGTGAGGGTGGCGGCGTCGCTTGCCCTCTTCGTAGCGTTATTTCCCGTCTGAGCACCTTTGTTGACATATCGGTATGATAGTAAACGATTATTCCAAGCTCCATGGTACTGTAGGCCTCTGTTTACTTCCACTGTTTGTCTTAAGGTCTCACTCTCTATTCAGGCTAGGCCTTATATTAAGTACATGCACGCTTCCGTATATTTGCTTTTATTCCTGTTTTTATGCAGCCACTCTCACGCCTCGAGAATCTCGTGATGCTAGAGGAGACGGTACTTTTCTTCTTCCTTTTTTCACCGACCAGACTTGGAAGGTTGAGAGGACTTTTCAAAGTAGATTATCAATATCCTGCGAGCCTTGGAAGTGTCAATTCTCATACTACGGTACTTAGACGAAGGTGAGTGCGATATTGAGTGATATTCTGAATAACCAAAGTGAGCCATTAACCCTTGAATAGTACCCCACCAGCGCTCTAGGGGCTCCCTATTCAGTTTCTCCCTTTTATCCAGGCGTATGATATACAGTAATATTATGCACGCGGCACCCCCTCTTACCCGCACATATATAGCCAAACTCCCACTGAAACCATTTCTACACGGACGGTTCACCTTTGCTTTCTAGTAAGTTTCACCTTTCACTGCCGGCGGTTGTTTGGGGGGGGAGGAAGGGCGATTTGTTCTGATCATGTCCGTAGCATAGAAGTTGTCCGGGATGAAGATGTTCTTGTTTGGCCTGTTCGTTGAACCCCCTGTTCGTTGACCCCCCCTCCTGTCTTATAAATCTTTACAATTCTGTTAACATATCAAACCACTTGTATCATACTCGGATGTGTCCATCAATAAAAAGAAAAGGGGAGAGGAAGAAAAAGGGTTGCAAAGACCAATATCTTTGTCGTGCAAGGTTGCAGTTAGTGATCAGAAAACAAAAAAGTATGATATGGAGAAGGTATCGGCTAGTCCAGAAAACCTGTTTTATGTTGAGGAAGAAAAGAGAGTGGACGGGGAGGCAGAAGAAGAAAGCTTAGTGCAACCAAGATCAAAACATGTTGATGCTAGAACGAAGCGCATCCTTAGACTATGATACAGTACTGTACCGGCACTCGTACTAGCTGATTCATACAGTGTCCCGATTCCCCATATTCCACGCAGGGTTGAGTGTTACATGTTGCAACGGCCCGGTGCATCTTTTAAATGCATGGCACCATATTAAAAAGGTTCACTCGACTTGGCGGGGCACGACATAACTTACTCGTAATTTTCTGATGCTTGTGAACACAGCTGCTACCGGTATTGCATATGGGCGAAAAATGGGGCCGGAGCCTCAATATTTTGGTGGTATGCAATAGCGGTCGTGTTCATAAACGTCAGAAAATTAGCTCCAGTTACCCGGTCCCTACCCTTGCATATTCGTATCATAAAGCGACTACTCGAGTAGACAAAAGTCTTGGTGAAACACTTAGTAAGCAACCCATATAAGTAACTGCGACCGTGTACGGTATCGTTGTGATTCCTCAGCCATCACGACACGATGCCCTCCAAACCAGGTAAAAGAACGAAAGCACGAGGTTGTTCTGCAAGTTGTCTGTCTTTAATTTAGAAGTAGCTGTTTAGTCGATTATGAGTGGTACCGGTAGTCACACTGCGACCGTACCCTGAACGTTGAGAAATTGCACATTGCACAATAAGCGAGGTCACGTGATCACCAAGACTTTTGTCTAGTCGCTTTAAAAACAACTCGGATGAGGCTCTGTGCTGCCGTTGCATAGGGGCGGTCAGGTTGTCAGGGGCTCGCTCCATCTCTTCCACACTGAGGATCAACGCCAAATGTCGAGAAAACGCATTTTATTTATCCACCCAGACCTGGGAATCGGAGGGGCCGAGAGGCTCGTAATCGATGCCGCCGTGGGACTCCAACAGAGGGCTCACACGGTAACCCTTTATACCTCTCACTGTGACCAAAGACACTGCTTTGACGAAGCTCGTGACGGTATGCCACTCTGAAATTGCTCTTGGAGGTCATGGGCTAAATGAATAACGTGTGCTTTAGGAACACTTGACGTTCGTGTCGCTGGGAATACAATCATTCCACCGAACCTTTTGGGACGCTTCAACATTCTCTGCGCCATATTGCGACAGGTCCACCTCACGATGACCTTGCTCCTTACGGGTGAGATGTCGAAGCACGACTACATTTTCATCGATCAGCTCTCGGCCGCGATCCCTTTGCTTCGCTTCTTCTCCCCGGCAACCAAGATTCTCTTCTACTGCCATTTCCCCGATTACCTGCTCGCCGCGAGGGCTTCCTTTATCAAGAGCCTTTACCGTATCCCGTTCGATTGGTTTGAGGGCTTCACCACCGGATTGGCCGACACCATTGTCGTCAACTCGGCTTTCACAAGATCCGTCTTTTCCACCGCATTCCCGAGGATTGGGCTTGTTCCACGGGTGGTGTATCCGTGTGTCACTACTGCCATCGCTTCGCCCTCGAAGACCATCGACAACGATCCGCCGCTCCCGAGTGATGGGAGAAAGGTAATACTCTCCATCAACAGGTTCGAACGGAAGAAGAATATAGATCTGGCGATAACCTCCTATTCCCTGCTCACCCGGGAGCAGAGGCGTCGATCGCGCTTGGTCATTGCCGGAGGCTACGATGCCAGGGTCTCGGAGAATGTCACCTACCATAGCGACCTCGTGATGCTCTGTGAGAAGCTGGGCCTCAGATCCGCCACTTCGCGAAATTTTATATCGAGCTTATCGGTGCCGGAGGATACGGATGTGCTGTTCTTGCTTTCCATCCCGGCGACCCTCAAAACTTATTTGCTCGGGACGGCCTCGCTCCTCGTCTACACTCCTGCTCAAGAGCACTTTGGCATCGTTCCGCTGGAGGCCATGATTGCCGGTGTTCCCGTCCTGGCCCACAGCTCTGGCGGCCCCTTGGAAACGATTGAGGAAGGGAAGACGGGTTGGCTAAGGCCGGCGGAAGACGAGCAATGGGCTGCGGTAATGCGAATGGCATTGTTCGAGTTGGAGGAGGGGGTTATTCTGGAGATGGCTACGCGTGGAAGGGAAAGGGTGCTCGAGTTGTTTTCAAGGGAGAAAATGGCTGAGAGGTTGGATGGTGAATTTGATGAGATTTCGGACAGGAGATCTATCAGGGGGTTGGTGTTGACAATGTTGGCTGGGATGGGGGTGGTGATTGGGTTGGGAGCTGCGTTTGCTTTGAGAAGCTGAGATGGGGTGTGGCATTTGGTGCCTACGGTACCGTGTTGTAGAATACCTCCGGGTAGACAGATAATTTGTAGTGGCTTATTCCCGAGTCGCTGGACCGGAGTTGGGGGTTTTTTCTTTTTCTTTTTTGTATGTTAAAATACTCCAGCGACCTGAGCATGGTCCCGTACCGGTAGTTGGTGACACTCTCGCGCTGGGGCGGTAATGATCAAGCATCGAATTAACTCATTTTGCGCTACTTGCCACGCATGGACTGAGAAAATCTGGCTAGAAATACCTCACCTACACCTACACCAACACCTGAAGCGAAAAATTTGCTCCTCCATCCTTCTCTCCCTCTTCCTCCTCGCCACCCCTCTCAACCAACTCGTCCCAATCAATCTCTTCTTCTTTTCACAAACCACACTCCCATAATGGAAGAACTACGCCAAATTCTGAGCGACGCCGGCGTCAAACCCAACGCCGTAGCATTCACCCTACTCGGTCGCCAATACACCGTTCTGACAACCATCCGCCTCGTTGTCTGCGTCTGCGGCTACCTAGTCCTCCGTCGCGCCTTCCTAATCTACGCCCGCAAAGCGCACATGCAGCAGCTGAAGGCGCTCGACGAGAGCAATAAATCGGAGGAGGAGGAGGTCACGGTGGATAAGGATAAGCCCATCCCGTTGGATTACGAGAGCGAGGGGGAGGGGTGGGGGAGCAAAGCTAGGAGAAGGCAGAGGGAGGCGATAAAGAGGGCGGAGAGGGAGGCTGAGAGGAGGAATTTGGAGGAGGAGAGTGGAGGGATTGATAAGTATTTGGATTAGGAGGCTGGCTTTTTGGGATCGTGATTTGCGTCGGGGGGAGGAGGAGGGATTTCACGAACTATTATTTATACTGTTGGTTGTAGTAGCGCCTGGCAGCAAAGGTCGACCTTTTTTGTTCACTTTTTTCTTTCTTTCTCAAGCACTATACCTGTAGTGATACATACGAAAAAGTACAGTTGCCACTCTTAACCCAATACTCACTTTATGCGAGGAACATTTCGTAGAACTAAAGAGGAGCTGATCACAGGTTCCGTTTGGAGTTTTTCATTGCAGAAAGTGCATGGTGCGTTTTCACGTGATACATTGAACTTGGCAAATTAGAGCCGCCGAAACGCGAGAGAGCTACCATTTCCACGCGCGTCTTCTTTCCCCTTTTTCACCTGTAGCCATTTTCCCTGTTTCTTTGATCGAGATCTTCCACCCCAAGTTTTTCCTTCTTCTTCTTTTTTTCGCAATCACATACTACTACATATGGCGCCCTCAGTCAACCATCCCCCGGCAAAGAGAAAGCAGCCCAACATCAACCGGGTGCGCAAGATCCTTCGCGGCGTTCAACGCGAGGATTCCGACGATGAACTCGGCGACGAAGACCTCCCGTGGGAATGGATCTACTCCGGAGGGCCAGGGGTGGCCGACCCAACCATCGCGGACCAGGGACGGACAAAAATCGGTGCCAGAATGGGACAATTCAATATCGGCATTGGGGACTGCGTGCTCGTTAAAGGGGAAGGGCTGCAGGGCGAAGCATATGTCGGGATGATATGTGAGTTTGGTGAAGAGGGGAGGATTGAGGATGGGGGTGGGGTTGAAAAGATGGCGAATGTCATGTGGTTTTCTACCGAATTTGAGGTTAAGAATAAGGAGAAGAAGCGGATGGATTATTTACCGGTTTGTTTCTTTTGTTTCTTTTACATGTCCTGTGCACTGATTCTGGGAGCAGAATGAGCTTTATATCAATCCCACCTATAATCTGATCCCCTTGCCGTCGATAAACGGTCGGGCAAAGGTTCTTTCTCCTCGGAAATATAACGAAGAGTATCCCAACGGGGTGCAGAAGAAACCCAAGGAGTACGGGAAGGTTTTTGTTTGCCGACGGGGGTGCAATCCTAGGACAGCAACTTATACGTCTGAGTTTATTTGGGAGGACTTTTGGAAAGGGAGGGACACTGACATTGCCTCTGTCGGGGAGATGGTGTATAATGGGACCAAGGTGGCTAAACGGAGGGAAAACAAACCTGTTGGCCAAGACGCACGGAGGCCCAAAAGGCGTAAAGCGGGTGATGAGGATGATGAGGCAGACCAGGAGTGGGATCGGGATGCGTTGGATGAGGATGAAATCGCAGAGTTGGACGATGTAGTTGAGGATGATCCGAATTTCAGTCGACGAACCAAAGCTCCCCGTACTCCAAGCAAGAAAAAGAAGACATCCACTCTTACCACTCCAACCAGACGGACTCCCGGGAGCGTCTCGAAGAAATACACTACTCCTACACACAAGAAGTTAGATGATTTGTTGATTTGTCCGGATAATTTGCTAATCTTTCTCTAGAATAGTGGTGAAGAAACCTCTGCTCTTTACCCCTCTTTCAACTCGTACATTGTCCCCGGGCACTCACTTGTCAACCCCTTATGCACTTGCACGCCACCGGTTGCATGTATCTACCCTTCCGCCGTCTTTGCCTTGTCGTGAGGCTGAGTTTACGGAGGTGTACACTCACCTCTCCGCTGCTATTGCGGAGGGAACCGGATCGTGTATTTACATCTCCGGAACCCCTGGGACCGGAAAAACTGCTACAGTTCGTGAGGTTATTTCACAGTTGCAGTACTTGGTGACCTTGGAAGAATTGGACGACTTTACCTTTGTCGAGATTAATGGAATGAAGGTCACGGATCCCCACCAGGCGTATTCTCTTCTTTGGGAGGCGATTAAAGGTGATCGTGTAAGCCCCTCACAAGCCTTGGGATTGTTGGAGTCGGAGTTCAGCACCCCCAGTCCTCGAAGGGTTCCTTGCGTCGTCTTGATGGACGAACTCGATCAATTGGTTACGCGGGGCCAAGGGGTCATGTACAATTTTTTCAATTGGCCCGGGGGACGGTATTCCAGGCTTATTGTTTTGGCTGTTGCCAATACCATGGACTTGCCCGAGAGAACCTTGAGCAATAAAATCTCATCACGATTAGGTTGGCCGACACACCCTTAACTATTGAGAAATCCAGCTAAGTTTGTTTAATAGGTCTTACCAGAATCACATTTCCTGGCTACACCCATTCGCAGCTTATGACGATTATTCAATCCCGTCTGAGCGGTGTGTCCGGTAACATTGTGGACCCGGACGCCATTCAATTCGCCAGTAGAAAGGTTGCCGCCGTGTCCGGCGACGCCAGAAGAGCCTTGGATATATGCAGGCGCGCAGTCGAGATCGTTGAATACTCCTCCAACAAAGAAGGTGACGAGCAAGCGCCCTCTTCACCATCCAGGAGGAAGGGCGGAGGCATCTCTTCCCCATCGCGTGGCGGCGGCCTCAAGGCTGGTGGGAGAGTAACCATTGCCGTTGTCAAACAGGCAATCCAAGAAGCTACCTCTTCCCCTTTACAAATGTTCCTGAAAACCACCTCCCTTTCCTCCAAGATATTCATCACGGCCCTATTACTCCGTAGCCGTCGCTCGGGGGTTGGTGAAGGTGTTCTCCGCGATGTCCTTGATGAGGCGGAAAGGATCGTTCGAATGCAAGGTGTTGCGGAGGAAGAACTTGGCGGCGGGCCAAGGGTTGGTGGAATAGAGGCTGCCGTCAAGGGATTGGTCGAATCTGGCGTTCTCAGTGTGGAGAAACGAGGTGGGGGTGGGGGGAGAGTTAGGTTCCTGATTGGCGAGGAGGAGGTTAAGGCTGCGTTGAGGGAGGATCCGGATGTTGGGGGCGTCGTTGGTAGGTAGGTGGGTATACAAGGCTAGTTCTAGAGGGCGTTTTCTTCATTTCTTCGTTTTAGTGGGTGCTTGGTATGATAGTATGAGAGTAATATACCCTGAATTTTTTGTTTCACACGAAAGACTTTTACTATCTTTATTGTGGTTTCTTTTCATTCTTTGCTAGCGGTGGATGGTCGAGTGGAGAAATGGAGTACGGGCTAGCGATAGTCTGCCCAAACATACCCACCACTCCACCTGCAGTCTTATCTAACACAAATCTCCACCGCATCCCGCCAGGCAAGCTAACTATGTGACCTTCCGCCCTCAAATCTGCAGTAATTGCCCCCCCCCCCCAACGACTAGGCAAGTTCGAGCCGATAAGGCACCAAGTCGGACTTAAGCAAGTTAGACTACACACTCTCCGACCAATCAAACTATCATACCAGAACTTGGTCATCCATCCGTCCATCAATGATGGGGAGAACCAGCAGCCGTGTTCCACCCCTTCCGTTCCCGCCAAAAGGGCTTATTTTTCTAGCTATTATATGATAGCACCTACTTGAGTAGTCTACCTGCTTACATCTTCCGGGCTCCTGGTTGGCCGGCTTGATTTAATTCGATTTCGGTCTGCCCACAGGATGTACTGTATAGTATAGTACATACCACTTTTGGTGTGTCGGTGTCGTGGGTGGGGGGGGGGGTTTGGTTGTCTACTGGGGATTTTTGAAAAAAGGTGGGGGGTGTTGTCATTGAGGTGAGCGATGGACTTATCATACTTAGAATACTATAGTATTGGTTGTGGGGGGGGGTGTGGTATTACGGCCCGTGCCGTCCGGGTTAACTTTTTTTTTTTTTTTTAAAAAAAAAAAAAAGGTTATGGTATTATAATATTATTATTATGTACAGTACAGTACAGCTCTACGAAGTGGGAAAATATATACAGCCTCATTCGCAAAGTTCTCATACCCTCCCAAGTACCCCCTGCTCTTGGAAACGCTTTGCTAACTAACCCCCCCCCCTCTCTCTCTCTCTCGTTATTCGGCGGACCGGGTCGTGTTAAAATTTTACAGTACGATATCCCTAGAGGCATATCTAAGAACACTCAGTTAAAAGGCATTTCTTGTTCACTTGTCGGTTAGCACAGTTCCTTAGATACAAGGGCGGGGTATGAGAACTTTACGAATGCGGTTGTATACAATCACATCTTAAAAATTTTCATATTTGGATGAGCTGCACCTGGATTTACCGAGGCATAGTGTGATGGGAAGCAAATCCTC
This sequence comes from Tuber brumale, assembly GCA_014065205.1. Lineage (NCBI taxonomy): Eukaryota > Fungi > Ascomycota > Pezizomycetes > Pezizales > Tuberaceae > Tuber > Tuber brumale. Next base: position 70,456 of record JACCEG010000103.1, on the reverse strand, counting down.
ACCAAAGTTAGACAAATTTATATGAGGGCTTGGCTTGCCATATTAACCATTGTATATAAAAAAAAAAATACTATGGTATGATATCATACAACAACTGGTAGGTGTCAACCATGTGGCTGAGTGGTGGCTCAGTGTGTAACATAATATAGCCAACCCAATACTGGACCAGGCTGAGTGAAAAAACTGTACTTTTGTTCCCCTTTACTTTGAAAACATATCTACGGTTTTTCCACTGGATTTGGTCCAGTATTGGGCCGGTTATATTAGGTTGCACACATAGCCACATGGTTGACACTTATCGGTTGTTGCACCTATAGTCTTATTATTATTTCAGTTAATGAATATACCGGGAAAACGGGGTATGGGACAATGCTTTTGAGAGGGTAGTTTATTTATTTGATAAAATAAAAATAAAATGAAAACCTTCTATATAGATTGTTGAGAATAAAAAAATAAAAAAAAAAGGAAAGAAAACTAATTAGAAGTTGTAGTACCGTAGTAAGATATAATCGATTGAAAAGGTTTTGTAGCGTGGGTACTGTACAGTACACGTTTCTGATGGCGATGAAGTATACAAGATCTAATACTGTACTATACTCACCGGTATTTGCCAAGAATACCTCCGGCAGCCAATATTTTGCTGCACTCCTCAAAAATCTGGCTCACAGAGGTATTCTTGGCAAAGACGAGTGAGTAAAGTACTGGTACTCTCCGGATCATGAGATATCACTCGGGTATTTCTTTTTCCGGCTGTTGTGTGTGTGGGGGGGGGGGTTTCCGGCTATTTTTTTGCCTGAATCCTTGGATGTTAGGTATCCTGAATGTAGTCGGGAAGGCTCATCTGTATCTCCAACGGCGCTTCCGGGGGAGTTTTTTTCGCTGGGTTTCGGTGAGTGTTTGGTGTTGGTTTTCGTGCCCGGAGCCTGGGATGGATGGATGGGTGGGTTGATTATCTAGCGGTTTTTGCCTACCTGCCGTACCCGTCCTACACCGGTGGGGGGATTCTGAGACTCTTTTATGCCGGCCGCTCAGGGTATCAGTGGTGAGGTTATTTGCTTGACAGGATCGTGTGGATTGGGGAGTGAGGTTGCGGTGAATCTTTTCTTTCTATCCCTCTTGTCTCTGAGTGGTTGGTGTACCGCGAGCTGCAGCGTGTTTGAGAATCGTAGTGCTCCAGGTCTTGCGGGGGGGCCGTTACAAGGGTAGATGGGCGTTTGGTATTTTCGGAGTGTTTGGTTGCTGCGGTGTTCTCTGTGTTCGTTCGGGTGAGGGACCGTCTGCCACTGCAAGAGCTCGAAAGCTTGAATAAGCGGGACCTTGAAGTATGGAGTTGGGGTCAACTGTGTTGGTAAGATTTTGTGTATCTATTTTCACCTTTTAGCTGTCTCCGAAAGTAGGCATTTTTTAGTGTTTTTTTTATAGCCACTTTTCTAGAGGAGGAGGAGGAAGGAATTTTGGACCATAATACCTGACGCGTGGTCCGTTCACGGGCACCGGTATCCGAGTTTCTCACGCACGGTACAGGTGGGTGCTGTGCAGTCACCCTGCAGAAGCTCTGGGGAGGATGGTTCTTTCGTCCGTGGAGATTACCCGGGTATGGACCTTGGCGATCTGACCCTCATTGGAAATGGGGGAATGAATTGGCGTGGGAATCGCTCAAAGAAACAAGCGGGGAGCTTTGATGTCTCCGATCCCCTGGCTGCTCTTTCACCCCCCCTTATGCATACGGATAGCGGCCTAAGGTGGGGAGCTGGGTTTCGCGCGGTTGGGGTCAGTGCGAAGGGAGGGGGTCCGTTCCACCGGAGGGGGGGAGAAACTCCCTTTCGGCGAAGGATTTTGCCGAGCGCTGGATTTCATTACGTTCGGGTGTGTTCTGGCTAGTGTGGTGGTGTTAGTGGTACCCGTGTAATGGAAGGAAGTGGCACACCCTTTGCACGGCCGGGCGTCGGAGCGCTGAGCAAGTGATCGGTTTGTGCGTGGCCTTTCTGGTCGCTCGTCGTATCCGCGTGAGCTTTCGAGTTTGTTTCTGTTCTGGTGCCCTTTTGAAGGTACGGTTCGAGGGTGGTGCGTGAAGAATCTGGCGCTGGATCGCTAGGTTGAGAGGCTTCCAGGTGGCGGGACTCCATATATCTAGGACACTCTCAGCTGGCAAGCTATCAGTGGGAACTTAGTCCCAGCAGCCAAACCAGGCCTACCAGGAAAAGGGGCGGTGTTCTGTAGCTTACTCCAGCTGCCGGATTGAAGCTGCGTTTCTTCCATTTGTATGATAGCTCATCAAGAGAAGCATAGCTTCGATAAAGAGATTAAGCCACTTCATGTCCTTCAGGCGCACTGTGCTGGCCGGAAACTGAAAGTCCATCTCCGGCCTTCACCCTGGATCACCCTCTAGGCCTCACAATGTCTGAAGTAATTTTCCGTCTCCTCATTGCCTTCGAGAGCACCTAGATGGAGTAAAATGGGAGAGAAGGGGTGTGACATACCTGGGGCAATAAAGCAGAATTTTTCTGTCGTAACGCCTGCCCCACGAGACATACCGCATTGCCGCCGACTATACCTCCGGGACAGATCTTTTTCATCAGCTAGTTGCCGCTACGGTCGTCCACCTGCCGGATACACCGATGCGCTACTATTTCCTCTGAATCGGTATTCGCAACGGGGCGGGGGCGGGGGGGCCGCGGATCACTGCCTGTCCAATGCTGGTGAGGATTTTGGTCGGATGCTCTGCTGAAGGATGGGGAGGATCGGACAGCAATACCCCTGTTATGTCCTTTCAGTCTCTTAGGACGTGGATGCACGAAGATTTGCGGGGAGACCTCCCGTGATTGTTGCTAACGGGTGAGGGGGGGTTCTGGAAGAGGCTGGTTGGCCGCTCCGGATGTGCTTCAACATTTACAAGAGCTGGTTTTTTTAGCGAGTGATTTCCTATGAGTCCTGTGCTAAACAGGTGTTTCCCCGTCGGTTATGTTTCTATAATGAGAAGGCGCGCGGCACGCTCTTAATTCAACTTGGGCCGTGTGCTCCTACACCCTCTTGAGGGATCTTGCAGCCACCTAGAGTCCTTGGTAGAATGTGGTAGTCCACTGATGTCTTAATTTCTACTGTGCTCCGTGACAGCAAGACTAGAACGATCGCAGATCGGAATCTTCGGGAATACTGCTCTGTAGCGGCGTTAGGCTAATATAGAGAACAGGGTCGTGCTCTGGTTACGTCTACAGAGCTAGGTGCCCTCATTGACGGGGTCTGAATAGCTTTGTTTTGTTTAAGTCCTTAGATTTATTGGAAAACTGCAGGGAAATCCTGGTAGACACTCGCAAGTGTGGCCTAGAAAAACCCAAACAAGGGGAGCTCCTGTCGTCCCCAAAAATAAAACGGATGAACGATAATATAGTCTTCAAAATCGTCAATCGTAGCAATAAATGGGACTGAAACTATGGTCCTGAATTGGATCCTCTTGTCAGAGGAAAACTCCCCAACCTCGCTGGGGAGTTCACCATGTGCTTCGTGATAATGGGAGGAAAAAGCTCCCAACCAGTTCTCTTCCCTTGTTCTTCAACTGGGCTGGATGGGGTCTGGTGAGCTATTCTCGTTTTGATATAAATTCACAACTCTTTACGACTGGAAGGAGAAGGTGTGGATGGAGATGTAACAAATCTCGTGATACAAGAGATGAGGTGAGATTTTAGATGGAACTACTTAAAGACACAACCCAGATAATAAACTTTGGCACCTTTTTGTTGATGGAGCGAGGCTATCAAACGCTACCGGGGATTGTAGAATTTGGCGAGGTGGAATGCTGACAAGTACGTCGGCGATACCTGATAAGGACTATTGCCAGGATTGCGTTCAGAGATCAGCACATATCCGAAATCGGTGATACCGTAATGGAAAAAAACTTACAGTGCATGCCAACTTGTGGCAAACTCTTGCAGGTAATATCTGCCAAAAGCTCTTCATCAGCGATAGTGGGATCCGCGCAGGCCATGCTAACAGCGTCAAGGATCGGAACCTCAACCTTGACTGGCCCCATATCATTCTCGCCGTGATCTATGAGAACGACAAACGGGGCCGGGCGGAGCGAACTGAAAAAGTAGGTCGCAGCACTGTTGAAAATTAGCTTTGATGTAAAAGAAAGCTGGAACCTTGAACGGTAGCTTACCTCAGGTGCTTTACAGAAGATGTTTTCTGGTCCTGATCAGAGCACCTAAGGTAGTTCTCCACTTCCGTATAATACGCATTGGTCAAGATAGTGAAAGTTGAGCAAGAATTTTCTTCAAAAAGCCCGTAGATTTGAGCCAGCAGCTTCTGGAATTCTTGGAAGACCGGGGGATTCTGAGGGTTGGCTTCGAACTGGGTGTAAATCGGCAATTGCTTCTCCTTCCGAGGGTTTGGCTTGACATGCTCGGGTAGAGGGATATTTTTGCACAATTCGGTCATAGACGTGGCTAGATCAGTAACTGCCTTAAAAGCCTCCTTATCTTCTTGCATCCATGGTTGCTCATTGTCTTCGTTCTCTGGCTCACCGGTCTCCGAGATATATGCGCTGTTGATAAGTTCTTGCACAATCGGAGTAATTTTCTCTTGAGAGCTACTAACAAACTTGCGTTGATAATTAACTATGAACCAACATCGATTGATGTCAGCTAATAGCACTATCAAACCGAAATAAGGAGCTTGAACTCACTCCACCATCCGAATATGATTTGGAATGGGATAATTTGCTATGGGTTAATGTTAGTATCAAGCGGTATGGGGCTTATTAGGTATTAGTGCTGAGCTAGAAGAGACGTTGTTTACTTACTATTCCCATTGCAGCCGCGTGAGAGAAGTAACCTTTGTGCCATTGTTCCATAGTGCACCTAGTAATTGTAGGTAGCACCCTGGCTTTGCTTAGACGGTACCCTGGAACCGGATTCTGCAGATCGTAGACCTGACGGAGTTCAACAAACACTTGACGTGCCTCAGGCGATGGGATTTTAGAGGCGAGAACCTCAGCATTCTTGATGGATTTGGAGGTTAATATGCAGTTTTGCGGGTGGATCAAGTTGACAAAAGTGACGAAACAGATGAAGTCATGAACTTCTGCAACGGCCTGGCCAATGTTGTGTGTCATGTGTCTCTGCAGCTCCTGAATTCGCAACTTGATGCCTTGAAGTTTGCCATATAAATGCTGTTTCAAAGAGAGTAATCCTCCAAGCTGTAAAAGTGCATTATGGATATTTGCCAGTGGCTGAAGATCATTGGTGCGATCCATTTTGCGCAATTTACGGTCGCTCACAGCGACTTCACGAAGCAAGTCGGTAGCTGATTCAACAGCTTTAACCATACTAATGCTTGGATTCTTATGAATGGCAATCCCAACCATCAGATTTCCAGGGTTCCAGGCAGTGGCTTCCATTTCATGGGTAAGCAGTATTCCGACCCGGAACATTGCCTCGCGGCGGGTCCTGATATCTTCCTCTACAATGATAAGTTAGCTATCGCTATGGAATTTAGTTTTTTTAGTTGGGGGGATACTTGATAGCATTTTAGCAAGGAAGGGGGGGGTGTATTATGTGTGGAAGATGATGTCAAAATGGATGCGTTGGAGTGGGTGTTGAAAAGAGAGCTTTTGAGGAAGGTTGCCTGGGATTGCGGGGGAATATGAATCCACAAATTCTTGTAGTGGTATCATAATTTTCAATTAGGTTTGGTTTTGAGGTCTTTTTGTGTGGGAAAGTGATATCGTATCATACATAGTATTCTGGCCCTATGCTACTAGATCTGGGCAAGAGGTTATAAGAGAGGGGTTGTTGGAGGAGGTTTGAGCACCGATCGAGTAACTCCTGGCTGGCGCAGCTTCTCGCTTTGGATACAGTACTGCTGGACTAACCCAGGGAAAGCTTCTTTCAAATCCCAACCCGGACTTGGTCTGGGTGGCTCACGCGCGCAAGGGCGTGAGCTATGCTGTTTCTCTATCTTTCTACCCAAGCAGAGATGTCGTCTGATCTGACCTACCGGTATTGTTTAATTTTTCATGGTGGGCAACAAAGGGAGGGAGAACAAGAGGGTTTACAAGCCACGTACCAATACTAATACTGTAAAAATCCTTTCAATTCGCTATCTCCCTAGGCCTCCAATATCCCCGTAGATCGATACATCAACGCACGATGTGTTGTGTTCGAAAAGTTAACGGGATTACAAAAGCTAGTTGATGAGATCCGGCAATGCCAGAGGGTTTAGGTTGTACCGTGTCAAGGAAGCACTATTCCTCCTAAAACACGTTTCTCTGAATCCGGAGATTAGCGACCCGGCGGAGATAGCGAACGGCCAAGGTGTAACGGTATCTTCAGAATTTGATTGCGCAAGCGTGTGTAACTTTGCTAGAGAACCTGGCAGCTTTGGCCCAGCCCTTTCAGGTATTGGCCGGGCGGCTACCAGGACTCCGGGCAGAGTAGGTAGTCGGTATAATCTTGACGGGATACCTCAGACTCACCGGAACCAAAGCGAAATCACCAGTGCCGCTGAGCTATAGATTCGACTCTATGATGGCTGGCTGGCTCCTGGAACTAGTGGACCTCCCCCATGATGAGCACCCAAAGAGGTTAAGCTTGTAGAGTGGATGTGACATACACTTGAGGACAAGCATATTTTACATATAAGGGCAATCTCACTAGAAGTTATCCTAAAAGTTGGGGCATGTTTCACCCTTGAAACTGTAGGTATCGAAATCAAAATCTCATGCTTTCTCTCACAAACCTCTGCGCATCAATATATTCTAGTAGCCCTTTGCCATCTAGTATTTGTTATAAAATGGCTCTGTTTTATTCTGGTTATCCTTCTCGTGTACAGTGGTTATCCCTATCCTTATTCCTTACGTCCAAGGCTATGATATAAGATTTTATGTTTGAAATAGAGCAATCCATCTCTCCTGAAGGCTGGACTGGAGCAAGCTATGAATCACAGTGCGCCCGGTCCTGGCGAGAATTTTGCCTCAGGTGCTTAGTAGAAGGATTGAGGAAGACAATGGAGCCCATCAGAGGTTCGTTTAATTTACTGCCTTAAGATGTGGGGCTCCACAGTGCCGGCTGGCAACCCGCCCGATGTGTGGCCAGCAGGAACTTGTAGAGCTTATGAATCTTGTTTGTATGATAACTCGTATTGCGTGTTGCCATTCGTAATTATGAATGTTCTCTAACAGGTGATTTTTATGATGACATCGGTGAAGAAATATCTATCCTGGCCTGATCATATAACAGGGTGCACAACAAAACTCTTAATTAAGCACAAACTAGCACCTAGTAGCACTACTAACACAGGAAGAAGCAATACAAAAGAAAGCTAGGAAGAAGAACTATGAAATTCCAAACACTTCAGACTCCTCCATACATGTGTAACCTTTACATCTAGATCACTAATGCTGATTTAGGGAAGGATAAAAAAGGAATTTGATGTTTGGTTTTAACGATACCGAGGGCATTTTGTTGATCCCAGACACATATGTTTAATTTAAGCCTACACGATCTATAATCCGCTCAGAATGCCTTCCAACCATGCCCTTAATTTCCACCGCTCCCATCGGGACACACGGTAATACAGCAACTTCAGTTTTTTTTTTTTTTACCCGCTAGCCTCTTTAGACCTTCATGGGAGGTCATATCGGCCTACAATCCAGTGGAGGATTCTCCGATAGTAGGCTGTTTAGATAATGTTAGAATTGAACTCAAGCAGATTATACTATTCAGGGAACTGCTCACAAAATCGCTAGGATTGTAAGTAGCCATCTGCATCGCAATCAAGTCCTGGGCGTGCTGGTCGAGTTGAGCGTCTCCATCGTGCTGGTCATTAGCGGGGTCGAAAGCCTGAAGAATACGGGCGGCTTCCTCCTGGGTGAGATCGAATTGATGGTTGCTGGCAACGTAAACACGGGTGATGGTGAAGCTGGGCAATGCGGGGGTGGTGGTGGCGCGAGCCTTCCTTCTTGCTGCAGCCTTATCGGCGGCTTCCTTGTCGATTGGAGCCTTGGGGACAAACCCGGCTTCACGCAAGTGCTTCTCAGGCGTAGTAGGGTGACCGTGCTTAGCCAATTCGGTCTCGATAAACTCTTCGAGTACAAGACCAGGGTCACCACGATTCCTAGCAGCAGTATAGAGAGAGGCGATGTTTTGCCACAAATACTTATTGGTCTCAGCTGTCCAAATGTTACGAGTAAGATTGGAAATTTCAGCTTGGGTGAGCCCATAACCGTTACAGTATTTGGATACCCAGGCTAATAGATGGAGGTTTGATTAGCACCAGAGGCAAAATAGAAGTGTGAACCACTTACATCTTTGGGCAACATAGGGATTCAATGCACGTAGCTGCTGAGAGCGGGGAACACGAGCCAAGGCCTCATCACCACTGACGATGACAGCCGGAATAGTGGCATCCTGGGGGGTCCACTGCTGTCCAGGTTTATAGTATCCGCAATACAAACGCAGAACCGACACAACATAAGGGACTTCGGGATCGAGGGGGACACGCCCCTGATGGCGGACGGTTGATTGAATTGCACCGAGCCACTTGTCGTAAGGCAAGAGTTCGCCGCTGACAGTGAAGGTAAGACCACCGGGTGGTTGAACGATAACGGGGGAGTTCTCGTGCTGAACCCAGATACACCCGATTCTGTCCTGCATGAGAATATACCCACGATCGGAAAGATACAAGGCGCATCCAAGAGTAGCGTTACGCATAATGAGGCGCCTCTCAAGCTTGTTCTCCCAATCAAAGAGCTTGGGTGGGGGGGAGAGGGTGATGATCATGCTTAGATTGACGGGACGAGAAGACATGACGAAAGGGGAAAGTCAGACAAGGTAAAGAAAACAAGTTTGAAGAACAACCAACGGAGGGGGGATTGACGTGTGGGTTTCCGATGAGTGGAGTGAAACTGGCCGCTGTGGTTGTTGATGGATGAAGGGTGAGTGGAAGGTCGGACTTCTTATATAGGCCAACCGTCACGATGCCAAGACTCCCCCAAAAAGGAGTTATGCCAAGAAGCCGTCACGTACAACTCAACCCTACAAGAGTCTGAACATAGTATTATCGTAGTCTAATAAGATTTTCCCCAAGGCTGGGAGAGAGCCCTTAGGTTTCCAAGATTTCTGGCTAAAAGATCGGCGAACAATTTTCCTACGGCCAGAGACACCCAAGTAGAAAACGAGTCAAGGTTTTTGATGAGGATCTGACTGACATTCGGGGAAGGTTTCGAACAAAGGAATTACCGTAAAAACTCGAATAGAAGAAAAATGTGCCAGGACGTTGGAATTCCCCTTCTCAGCCAAGCGAGGGGAAAACACCGAAAACTCAGCCCTCAGCTGAGACAAAAGAAAAGGAATATACACAGCGCCTTACTAGGAGAGGCAAGTACAACGTCCTGGCACAATTTTCTTCTATTCAAGTTTTTACGGTAGTGAAACAGGATGAGCTGGGTTCTGTTACGGTATCCGCCCCCCAATCCTACCTACCCCTCTTATACATCGCTTCTTTGGTAGAGAGGTATGGTATCTGAGCCTTGAACAATATTTTTTTGCGAGAAGATATATCGATCAAGATAGTTTGCTAATTGGGAAATTTAGTATAATCTCCATAAAACTATGCGGCGGACTGGGAAATCATGCCTTATGCCTGGCCATCCAGAAGCTGTTCCTTCCGTTTTGAGGGAATATCCAATAGCCAAGAGGTTATCAGGCGAAATGCGAATTCAGAAGTATCATTGCTCCCCCCGGCCGGCCAAAAACGTCAAATCCTTCGGCGGCATTACCGGCCGATCCGGTGGATATCCCTACGTTCGGCTATCCGCGTGAGCATCTAGGCGAATAGACAAGGAGGACTGCCGTATCTGAGGCGGCGTGTGCGGCTGCCGAGGAAGCTGTTTAAAAGATGGAACTCCAGAACAAAGGATCTACGGGTCAATGCAGCAACTGGTCGTCTTAAGGGTCTGGAGATTAAGGGATTGTGGCTAACATTGCTGGCGGTTACTCCTGGTGGTTCCAGAAGGATTTTTGGCTAAGTTAGACCATACTGAGATCGGTAGGATGGTAGTCTATAGTACTATACCGAAAGGGGAAGGTCTGGATCACGAGCGCGGGAAACCCCAAAAGAATGTTCAGCCGGGAAATTGAAATATTTAACCAGTTTTAAACAGTCAAAGCTTCTGGCCCAGGACCAGAGGCCGATTGAGAAAGCAGTTGTGAGAACATATAAACACGGAATCTCTAGAACTTCATGCTAGGAAAGATGATGGAAAGGGATGGGATTTAGAAGAATCGCGCAAAGTCATGATTCTGGATTAAGATGTGGTCAAATATGAGGGCCAAAAGCAATTGCCCCTCCGCCGCCGCTCGGACCCCCAGGATAGAGACTAAGATGTCAAGCGAATTATACTGAGGAAAATAGCCTGATTGGCTGTAGGGGTGAGCTGTGATATCAGAGGCGGGGTGGGGGTATTACATGTTTGCGTAGATAGTGTTGGGAATATCTGTGAAAATGGCTCTAGAATACAGCTGAATATCCTTCACAAACATACAGTAGTTGCATATGAGGCGGATTCCAGAGCCGCATTGCTCAATTCCTTTACTGTCTTTCACTCCCAGGAGTTATACCAGGGAAGGGAATCTCTTCGGTTTCTCTGGCGGACTCTTTGGACGTAGCGAGAATCCAATCTCTCCTCCCAGCCTGCGGCTTAGTACTATACTAGTGTGTTAGTGTACTCTTTCTTTTACATGACCTCACACTCGCAATACTTGCAACCGTTTGTTCGTTTAAAAGCAGTTAAGTTCAACATCAAAGGAAGGGGTGATCTCCACGTGCATAAAACATATATAGTGTGGATACTTAATGCCTTTAAATTAAACAATTGAGCCTGCGTAAACACATTAGTCCGAACCCATTCGGTGGATTAAACTTCGTCAAGTGGTTGGCGGTCTTGCTTATGAAGTTTGCGAAGTTTGTTGAGCTGAGGAGAAAAGAGAATGCTAGATAAATTCTCTGTGATTCCCAGTTGGTTGGTGGTCACTGCCGGATATCGTTATCCAATCTGTCACAAGTTGTATCACAAATATTTCTATATGTCGCAGTATGACATCTCCCAGAGTCATATGTATTTATGGGATCTGTTTATCCGACACAGAAAGCCAAGTAAGTTACTTCTACTAGTTGTTCCCATGCACTTTTTTCTCCCATTCCACCACGGTTTACAAGAGTCAGGCTAAATCAGATATGATACCCGGTGAAAACATCCGCCAATGCCTTAGAGCCGGGGATACCACAAACCACGAAACAAGAGGGAAACAGCAATCCGCAACTCTATAAAAACACCACAGCTACCCCGCTGAGGATGCCCCACTACCACAATAAAAAGAAATCAATCCTCAGATCTCGTCTCCCTCAGCTCGCTTCGTGCACCTGTGGGTAGGAACTCGGGTGAAGATCGCCAAAGAGGTACATATCATGAATTTTAATGCACGGTATTTGTTCAAAAAAAAAAAAGCCCTAATTTTATTCCAGACACGCTAAATTATTTATTCATAATTATGCTTCAATCCCTACCTCAACTCCAACTACTCTTACCCTTACCAAAACTATATCTTGAGGGGAACAAACATATTTTCACCACGTCTATTGGGCTCTACGAGCAAAAGATGGGCTATTGTCATCATTTTCTGACCCACTTTTTTTGTTCTCCCAGAGGCTGAGGTATCAATTTAAAATCCTAAATATCATACACGCCTACAAGAATCCTTGTAACTATTGGAACAAAACAAATTTTGGTCTTGATTTGCTCTTGTTGGACACCACAACAACGCTAGTAAATAACAGAAAATCTTTAATAGTAGTGTGTGACATCCGCCAAGATTTTGCGTGACATCCATGAACGCTACTAGGATTAGTAGTAGAATACGGAGGTAAAGCCCATAAGTTTTGTATGTTCCACAGGCAGAGAGCGCAACACCCTAGGCTTGTGGAACATACAAAACTTATGGGCTGTACCTCCGTAGGTAATTGGAATAGCAACCTTCAACGACAGCCAAGCCATCGAAAAGAGTATCATACAAGTACTAGAGTACTCAAATAGAGAATTTACCTTCCTATGATACCGGGTAAGATCATTATGGTGGTTCAATATAACTATCAAATCCCGCGATTACGCATAACAAGTGTGAGAACTCGGGAGGAGCGCGAATACAGATACCTGGTCAGCATGGGTTTAAAAGATCGGTTTTTGCTCTATTTATTTTATTTTGTTTTCCCTGAGCGCACCGCTTTTTACCCCATAAGGTATGTATCATAATATTATAGACATTCTGGAGGAGGTTCCCAAAATATATCGGAAATGTGCTTGGGGGCAATGGTGCTGGGAATCCCACCCCAATTATCTGCTAATAAATATATCTAGGTTTCTACTAGTTTCCCTAAACATCAGAGCAATCTTACAAGAATCGACAATCTATCTGAGACGAGAAAGGCTTAGCAAAATGACAGATGGGTTGGGTTTGGGAGATGCCTACGATGTGACGATAGACCAGAGAAAGGAGCAGGGTGGGGATAAATAGAGACTCGGGATGGCCGCCTTGATGTGGATTAGTCATGCACAACGTCCGCTTAGGATGGACGGGCTCTGCCATGCTCTGGTAGTCGAGCTGGGATCCACCGACTTCAGCGCTAGCAACATCCCTTCGATGTCGGCACTGGTGGGCTGCTATCAAGGGCTTATTACGGTGGGGAAGGAGGCATCAACCATGCGACTGGCCCACTTTGCTCTCAAAGAGTATCTTTCCGCTCATCCCGATATTTTCAGCAGACCCCACGGGGCGGTGGTGGAAATCTGCTTGGCCTATCTGAATTCCCGGAAAGTCAAGGCCCTTTAACTGATCCATCTCCTGACACCCGGGATACACCCTTTCTAGAATACTGTTCTGTGTACTGGGGAGTCCATGCGAAAATGGAACTCTCGGACTGCGGGAGATCGCTTGCGCTGAAACAGTTTCAGGAGTTTGATGGCCACATATCTACCGAATTTCTTTTGGCGCAAGTGGAGAATTTAGATCTTGAGTGGTGCGATACCTGGCCTCCGTTGAGTGGGCTGCACTGCACATCGTTCTTCGGAATTGTCGAGGTTATGGCTTCTTTGGTAGAGACGGGATGTTGGGATGTCAACGAAGGAGATTTTTGGGGCTATACGCCACTTGCGTGGGCTGCTCATAATGGACATGAGGAAGTGGTGGAAATGCTGCTCGGGTTGGAAGATGTCGATCCCGACGAGCCGGATAATCGCGGCCAAACACCGCTCTCGCATGCTGCCGCCTGTGGACATGAAGAAGCGGCAAAAATACTGCTCGGGCGGCGAGAGGTCAACCCTGACAAGCCGGACAATGACGGCCAAACACCGCTCTCGCTCGCTGCTTGGTTCGGACAAGAGGAAGTTGTGAGAATGCTGCTCGGGCGGGAAGATGTCAACCCCAACGCGCCAGATAATGACGGTCAGACACCGCTCTCGAATGCCGCTTGGAAGGGACATGAGGGAGTTGCGAATATATTGCTCGGGCGGGAAGAGGTCAACCCCGACGAGCCAGACAATCTCGGCCGAACACCGCTCTCGCATGCCGCTGGTCATGGACACGAGGGAGTCGTGAAAATCTTTCTCGGGCGGGAAGAGGTCAACCCCGACAAGCCAGATAATTACTACCGAACACCGCTCTCGCATGCTGTTTGGTTTGGACATGAGGAAGTGGTGAGAATACTGCTCATGCGGGAAGATGTCTATCCCGACCAGCCAGATAGTCGCGGCCGAACACCGCTCTCGCATGCTGCCGCTCACGGACACGAGGAGGTGGTGAAAATACTACTCATGCGGGAAGAAGTCAACCCCGACAGGCCAGATGATTGCGGCAAAACACCGCTCTTGTTTGCCGCTTGGGATGGGCATTCGGAGGTGGTGAAAATACTACTCGGGCGCGAAGATGTCAACCCCGACAAGCCAGACAAGGACGGCCAAACACCTCTCTCGTTCGCAGCTAGGCATGGCCATCAGAAGGTGGTATCTCTGCTACAACTCCACAAAGCGGTCGCCCCTAGCGCGATTTGAGGCCTAGAAAACCCCACCTTGTCGAAGCCACCGCTGCTCCTTCCCTTCCCGAGCATCTTACTCACGGAAGCCATCCTTGAACATCACCCCTTGCAGTAGAAGGAAAGCCCGGGAGACGGGCCCGGAACACACTTATATGTTACCACGCGGATGTGAACCTCCCTGGGGACTCACTTCTAAAGTCGGGAGTGGGTTTGTGAATCCCCGCCCCCCCCCCCCGAGCACGGTAGGGCCCTAAACCAGTTCTATTGCTGTGACAAGGTCTAGTTTATATTTATACCTTGCTGTTTACATCCTATCATATTTGATTTTCCCCAGCCGTACATTCTTGCCCTCGTGTTTCTTTTTTTTGTTCTCCCCTTGCACGATAGATAAACATATAGAGTGTTGTTAAAATAGAAGAAAAGTGGTGCACGATAGCGGAAGGATTCCTGAGACCATTGTGAGCAACTATGTACAGACCTAATGGCGCGGCTCCACGAATAGTATACGATATCATACCGAGCAGACACCAATTAGCCACCCTCCCCAATAGCGCACCTCGCGAGATTAGTAGGAAAGGACACCTTGGCACAATCCGCCGAAAAGCCACTCAGAAATAACAAAGTCCTCCATACTCACGATAAGCAAGTATCAAAGGGGTCTTTCAACTCCCCATACTAGTGACGCCCCTCACCGGTTGAGAAAAGAGGCACCAAAGAGCCCGAGCAGCGGTACAGTTCCATCCCCCGGTGGATTGGCGGAAAAGTGGTTTTTTTTCCTCCGTTTGCCACAGTACGATATTAGCTATGTCAGAGCCGATGCCACGTTACTGTGATAGACTGCTGTGCGAATCAAGCTATCCTTCGTAGATAACAGTGAAGTGGTAAACGAGAACTGGACACACCACACTCGAAAGAACCCTTCGTGTAAAAAAAAAAAAAAAGAAAAAACGAATCAAACGGTAGAAGAATGCGAAATTGTTTTATATGATACCTTCACTGTGCACCCCTCCTTACCCGCCCATTCCCCCGTACTCAGAATGTATATCATCCGGTTAAAAGCGCTCGGAATAGAACATGTGAAGCAGATAAATTAGATGCTCCCGCCCCCCTCCCCACCTTAATACCGGGTTCATCTAGTGATGGATTCGAAACCACTTGTCTACAGGCGAGCAAGCAATCGACTGGGAACTCATGGTATGATAATAATTATGGTAATATTATGTGAATCTCCACAGTACGATACCAGTAACCCTACCCTTTGCCCTAATAACCGCGATCACAAAATATCACTCGATAGACGAGCACCCGTTTTCCAAGTCCACGCCCAGAAAAGCAGAACCACCGCACCAGTTCAGCCGGGGTGGACGAAAGCGGGCTCGCGTTGGCCTGATGAAGGAATATATTATGGAAAGCCGGTCAGATAATAATATTATGTATGATAGAACCTTCTAATGGAGAAACCCAGGTTGATATCCCCCCACCCACTGACGGAAAATTGCCAACGATGCCATCTCCGACAACCCCACCACCGACAGCACTTTGCCCGCGCACAATTATACCACAAACACACGGATATATATGTCTCCCTCAATATTCGCAGCTGCTGGACGGATGATGGAAGAGATGGGTGGATTCGGGAAGGTGGGGTGGCGGTACCCTTTCATCGACAATCACTCGACATTTAGAACGACGCCGTTTTCCCCATCGACCCATGAACAATCACCGATGGCTAATATGGATTGCACTTTTCGGAACCGGATAAATGGTTTGTGGAGGTTGGGAAGCCAGATATATACACCCCACCCACTGGTGGCCTACGCTCCGGATATGAAAATACGATTACATTGCCAGGGCAAAACTACGATTGCACTCCCCTCTCTTCGTCGCCTCCTACTCCTTTTTCCGCATTTGCATCTCCCGCTGTTTCTTCCCTTCTCTCTATGCGTCGGAACCATCTCTTCGTGCATCTCTTCCACCCTCATTCTCCGCCATTTCATTTTCCTTCAGCTTCCTTTCATCCTTGTGCTGGCTAACCATTTCTGCATGCCTCTCCCTAGCCTCGAGATTCCTCCAAAGACTTGCGACCTCCTTCGCCTCCTTCGCCTCCTTCTTCCGAGCCTCAGGAGGGCGGTCGCCTTATCCTTGACAGTGGCCCTCACCCCATCACTATGAGGGTTCTTGATGGCAATCAACTTTGACTTAAGTCTCTTGTTGCCATCGCCAATCTTTATGTTCCGCCTTGTGCGAGATTTCGCTCCAAGCGCCTGGAGATCACCCCATCCGCTCTTCCCCGCGTCTCCGGGCTCCGGTTTTCGGTGGCTCCTAGGGACAACCTGGCGTTCAGTGGAGCCTGTCGGAGTGCACATGTCGAGTAGGGTGGTGCGCGGGAGGGTTGGGCTGTGGTTGCGGGGTTGTGGCGCTGCATATGGGCTTTTAACTGGCGTGTCGTGTTCTCCGTCGACTGGGGTTATGCCAAATTTGTCTATTGTTGGGCTGATCTTTCACTTCGTGTCTGTGCAGATGTTGGAGCCATGACTGTAGGCGATTTTTTTGTGTCCTTGTTTTTTTTGGATTTCTTTTTTTTTTTTCTTTTTAGATAGCCGGGGCTCTCATATAGTGCTGTGACGAGCGACACTAGTCTTTGCGTTGGGTGCCATCCGTGGGGCCAGTGACGAATATGAGGCATTCTTCGTGGTTCGTGCGCGGGGCAATTGTAGCGCCGGGCCTTTTTTCGATATGGGGGTTGGCGGAGCCGCGGGCATTCGTGGCCTGGCGGGATTGGAAAGCTTCGCCAATGTCCTTGATGTAGTCCTTCGGGATAGTGGAGCGGGTGTAGGCAATGGCCTTGAAGCCAATTGGCGTACCCCTCTCGATCATCAAAAGAACTCCACCGTTTGGATTTAGGTGGGGCCTGAGTTCAACGATTTAGCGGAAAAACGAGGTTACTATCGGGAGAAGTCTGTTTGTAGCAATGATCAGATTGTAGAGCTCTCCTCGCCGAGCCTTATTCTTCTCCGTCAGGGCGCCCGACGCGTGGTGTAGGTTTTCGAAATAGATATCCGGCGATCGGGGAAAAAACAGTATCGTCCAAGAGCTTTGAAACCTTCTCCCTAAGATCGATGGGCCCGGAGACGACACCAGCCCGCAACCCACTCCTTTCCCCCGCCGCAGAGCCTTCCTATAGGGGGCCAGGTGGCGGCTTCCCGGTTCTCTCCAAAAGCTCATCCTTACCCCCGCTTCCTCTTCGATTACATTCCCCCAAACAAGTACCCCAGCGCCTTCGCCCCCACGCCAAGCACGTTCTTAACACCCGGCTCCCCCCATCCCTGCCGAGCACCTAATCACCGCCCAACCGTTTCTGCAGCCCGGCCGACGAACTCAAGCACTGCACATACAGCACCGCACCACCGCAAGGAGAAACACATCGGGGTCCATACCCAACATGCGACTGTGAATTGGGTTCAAGGGAATAGTCAACTGGTGCTTACTCCACTTCCTCGCGTAGATGGACGACTATTGGAGATGTGGACCACCAAGAGTCCTATGCGCCGAGTTTGCTGGAAAGCGAAGCGGGGAAATCCGCAATCACAGACTCTGTCCGGTCCCTAACCGATGGCGGAAGTCGGATGTGAGACGACGCGATCCGACCGACATAAGTGAGCGGGTGTCTCGGAAAGAGGCGAGGAGAACCATAGGCACGGAGGTCCTCACATCATCCTTCTTCCGCCCCTACCCCTTCGGGGTGAGCGATTCAGAGGGAAACCTGTACGTATCAAGCGTCCTCAGCAGGCATCTTTGGGGGTGGAGGATGGTGGAACGTCTCGTCTGGCTGCAGAAGCTGGATTGGGAGGCCATAGTGCCTCTCGTAGATTCCGGATTCACCCTCTTCCAGCAGACCGGAGGGGGGGGGGNTTTAAACTGGCGTGTCGTGTTCGCCGTCGACTGGGGTTAGGCCAAAATTGTCTATTGTTGGGCTGATCTTTCACTTCGTGTCGGTGCAGATGTTGGAGCCACAACGGAAGGCGACGTATGAGTGCTCGAGGTCCTCGTGGTTTTTGGATGACTCGTGCATGGGTCTGCAAATAGCCGGGGCTCTCATAGTGCTGTGACGAGCGGCACTAGTCTTTGCGTTGGGTGCCATCCGTGGCCCCAGTGACGAATATGAGGCATTCTTCGTGGTTCGTGCGCGGGCCCCTTTTCGATATGGGGGTTGGCGGAGCTGTGGGCATTCGTGGCCGGGAGGGGTTGGGAAGCTTCGCCAGTGTCCTTGGTGTAGCACTTCAGGATAGTGGAGCGGGTGTAGGCAATGGCCTTGAAGCCAATTGGAGTACCCCTCTCGATCATCAAAAGAACTCCACCGTTCGGATTTAGGTGAGGCCAGAGTTGTTCAACGATTTGGCGGAAAAACGACGTTGCTATCGGGAGGAGTCTGTTTGTAGCAATGATCAGATTGTAGAGCTCTCCTCGCTGAGCCTTATTCTTCTCCGCCGGGGCGCCCGACGCATGGTGTAGGTTTTCGGAATTGATATCCGGCAATCGGGGAAAAAACAGAGTATCGTCCAAGAGCTTCGAAACCTTCCATAAGATCGATGGGCCCGGCGACGACAACAGCCCGCAATCCACTCCTTTACCTCGCCGCAGAGCCTTCCTATCGGGGCCAGGTGGCGGGTTTTCGGTTCTCTCCGAAAGCTGATCCTTACCTCCGCTTCCGCTTCGATAACATTCTCCCAAGCAAAGTACCCTAGCGCCATCACCCCCCACATCAAGAACATTCTTAACACCCGGCTCCCCCCATCCCTGCCGAGCACCTAATCGCCGCCCAACGGTCCGCAGCCCGGCCGACGAACTCAAGCACTACACATACAGCACCGCGCCACGGGAGTGAGAAACACATCGGGCATACCCAACATGCGACTGTGAATTGGGTTCAAGGGAATAGTCAACTGGTGCTTACTCCGCTTCCTCGCGTAGATGGACGACTATTGGAGATGTGGACCACCAAGAGTCCTATGCGCCGAGTTTGCTGGATGCGAAGCGGGGAAATCCGCAATCACAGACTCTGTCCGGTCCCTAACCGATGGCGGAAGTCGGATGTGAGACGACGCGATCCGACCGACATAAGTGAGCGGGTGTCTCGGAAAGAGGCGAGGAGAACCATAGGCACGGAGGTCCTCACATCATCCTTCTTCCGCCCCTACCCCTTCGGGGTGAGCGATTCAGAGGGAAACCTGTACGTATCAAGCGTCCTCAGCAGGCATCTTTGGGGGTGGAGGATGGTGGAACGTCTCGTCTGGCTGCAGAAGCTGGATTGGGAGGCCATAGTGCCTCTCGTAGATTCCGGATTCACCCTCTTCCAGCAGACCGGAGGGGGGGGGGTAGTCGCCATACTTCACACGTATCTGTGAAACATGTTCCTCCGTGCGCGGGTCTATCGTTATCGTGGGGGGAGCCAACTAAACGGAGAAGGGGCTGCGGAGTCCCTCTAACGGTTTGGAAGCGGTGTGAAGGTGGTGGAATTAGGAGGGGGAATAGGGAAGCGAGAGCCGTTCCTGTATAATTCCAACTGGTGTACTGTAAGAGTACGATAGACCCCGTCGCTTGCACCACCCTATCACTACACCTATCGGACAAACCTTTGCCTTATTTTACTGTTCTTTCTCGTCCATATTTCCCCTTTCTCTTCTTTAATCCTGTTGTTTCCTCCTTCCTGATCTGTTCTGCTGGTCCATATTAGAAATTGGGCGAATCGCCCTTTGCCTTGAGGATCCCACCAAGCTGCACAGAGCTCAGAAGGGTTCGGGAGATACAAAAAAGCATTGAACCGTTGTCATAACGGTATCCAGTCCTCACATTGCGTCTACAGAGTTATTTCTACTGTCAGTTTCCCTTGATTGATTCTAGAGTATTAGTCAATTTATTCTTGGCGCAGCACGTGCCCATAGCGAAAACTATCAACGCGGGGTCACGGTTATTACGGTAACTCTGGATGCCTTTAGTAGTGGCCAGTTGGTATCCGGCAAAGGTAGCTGGTTTAGGCTGAAACAAGCCAACCGAGTGATACAAGATGATACTATTCGTTAGCCGCGTTGAAAGCTTGCCATCTGCCGAGAATGTCATTTCTCGCCATAATTTGACTTTGGAGGAAAGTGTGAGAAGAAACAAACCAACGGACAAACGAATAGCAGAGATGGACGATAGGAATAACAACATCGAAGAATTGCGCGGCTGATGTGCGGGGCCTCCGCTCTCGTCATGGGAACTGATTATTGAGCCATTTCCACCACCACCACCTACTCTCTTTTTCCATCCGCCAAGAATTCACGCTCTTAATCCTCCTCGCTGGGAGATTGCAATCCCGCAAGTCCCGCCTCCACAACACTTCAATCTCCATTGGGCTCTATCCCGAGTGGGAAGCTGAAGCATCTTTTAGTCGACATCCAGGCCTTCATGGTACGAAATGAGCTTCTAGAGCGTTCCCGACCGCCTGCGCGACTTGTTAGGTTATCCCTCGCTCTGCGGGACTTGGGCTGGGGTGTCTACTTGAAGGTATATACAAAGTTGAAGACTAGGCACAATTTTCTGCGGCAGCTAAAGGGTTTTCGAGGTGGCTCATGCAATTCGGGAATCCGGGCAAGGACGTAATATCTCTTGAACATTCCATGGGGAGGATTTGGGCAGCAGAAGTGGTATTGTTAAGGGATGGGTGGGCCCGGTTTAGGCATAGGATTTTGGGGGTCCCCACGTTTGATTTACTGTTTCTGGAGATGAAACATGGGATTATATCCCTTAGGTTGGGGAGTCCGTTCAGGTCAGAAGCAAAGAACCCTTCCACTGAGGGTGGGCCAAGCGAGAGTGGGTTCTGTAAGAGTAAGGAAGTGTACGTGTGGTAAATTCGGGTACGGCTTCAGTGTCAACCCTACGTTCTCGGAGTAGTCTACCCTGGATGAGTTTTGCGATAGGAGACGGGGACGGAATTTCACAGTTATTTAAAGCAAGCAGGGTATGTGCTAGTTGCGATATCCCCGCGGGGGGTGGAGGCGCCAGTAGGGGTACTAGAGCAAACTTGGGATTCAGGACTGAAGTTTATCAATAAGCACCACCGTCAACTTACCGCTGAGACAGGATACTGGTGGATGTCGCATCTCGAGTTCGGGTTCATTCTCTACGCCAGTCACCCTCTCTACCGAAGGCGCTAAACCGATTCTAATAGTTGCTGCCACCTTGATCCCACCGGCCCGGGATACCGCTATAAGGCCGTCTAGAAACTCAAAACTGGCAGGCAAACCGTAGACGCTTTGAAATGCATGCGTGCATTTCTTAGGCTACTGCACATCCTCTTCCGGGTCCCCGGGGGCCCGCCGTGCCCCTAACCGTGGCCGCGCACCCGGGGCACCCGTTTGACCTCGTTGGGTCTTAGGAGTAGAGGGGCCAGGCGGTAGCGAGTTACAAGAAGTGTCGCGAGAATTGCGCCTTGGGGTCAACCCGTTTACAACGAGAGCGTTCTCTAGGAACCTTAGTACAAACACGGTCTCCTCCGGTGGGGAAATGGCACAACTGGACCCCCACTCCGGCATCCGATAGTAAGAGGTTCAATGAATTGGAGGATAAAGCAAGTGGATCTACCGCTGTGCCTGCAATAGAAAAACTACAATAGCGGGTCTTGAGCGCATGATGCCCAACAATGCTCTTTTGGAAATCGTGGATGTTGCTCGACGTGCTTGCAACCTGCTCGATGCACTGGGGACACGTGCGACGTGCTTGCAATATCGTTTCATCATTCACATAATTGTTTCGCTGGTTCCGATGGAGGGTTCGGAGATGCGATTAGGCTTAAGGTATTCTAGGGAGGACACGAAGTATCTGCCGGAAGGAGAATATGTATCCGTCATGAGCGGGAGTGTTGAAGTGACAAAGCAGAGGTCACTGACAGATTGAATCCTCATGAAGTTTGCCCCACCGAAGCCTGTCTTTCTTTTGTTGACATGGTTGATATATGTAAATTATAATTGCTACTCCGAACAGGTGCCTACCAGTAGGCAGGCTTATGGCCTCCGCGCCCACCGCAGCATTACGTTCCTCCGGATAGGCTAACCCGCAACCTTGCCCGGTCCCACAGTACATCTAGAACGTACCACCCGTGCCTCAGGTGCCGACACCGCACCCTTCATGCACAGGCCTAATCCCACGCGAGCGGTAATGGAAGCGCCGGGCTAAGTCCCGGGAGTCTGCAGAGGGAAGGGAGACTGGCGTGGGTGGGCGTGGGCGAGAGTGATCATGTGCGGTGTCCGGTGGAAGGATAGGAGGTCGTCTTTGTGATAATTGATATATGCTACCGGTTTTACTATTCCGTTAGCTAGTTGTGCAGGGAGATAGAGCGAGCGGGAGGGTTGAATTGAGAGAATTTCCCCAGTTTCCACAGTCGTGAGCCGGCGATCAGTGTTTTCTTCTCTTTCCTTACTAAATCTCTGTTGCGTTTCGCTGTTTTGCTCTCACAATTTAATTTCATAGTTGCCGCTTCATTCCGCCGATATTTTAGTTCCATCGCCGTTTAGGAAGCGGTTGCTGTTCGCAAGGTCATTGCTGTTTGAAATTCTCTTTTTATCCCCACCTATTCCACCACTTCAGTACCGGGGCCTCCGGTTGTTCCGCCGCCGCCCCCGAGGCCACCACGATTCAACAACTCACACCCCCAGATGGGACCGTGTGTAAACCCGCTGAGAAGGCCACTTGACTGGATGAGACTGAAGAAACGCCCTGCTTGGACATTTTTATCAATATAAAATTCAGTTGAATCTGTCCTGATCCCAGAGCGCATATGCAAGGACATACCCTACTCGAGTACGTCCCCCCCCCCTCCACAACTCCCATAACCCGCCCGCGCTGCACAATTCTGGTCCCCCTCCTCACCCTTAGTTTGTGCAAGCCTGACTACACTAAATAAATAAATCGCCCCCCTCTGAGCTATCTCCCTAAGCCTCTTCACTAGCGCCAAAACCTTCCTGGCCCCCGCGGCATCACCCTTGGGCACAACCTCTCCAACTGCCCTTCTCTAACTTCTCCTCCATTTCCTCATGCAGTACTCTACGAGCCTTCGCCTGGATATTGCTCTCTTCGATCTCGGCAGCGCAGGCTTCGCGCTAAAGAGTTCCGGGTCCTTATGTGCCGTTGTGGCCATGTGCGAGGACAGGATTTTGGCATTGCCGTTGAGAAGACTTCGTGATAGTTGCGCTTGCACTTTTGGGTATGGCACTGGGTGGAGGGGAGGAGGTCGGGGAGGGTGTTATCGGGGAGGGTGTTATCCAAGAGGTTGCCATAGTCATCTTCGGAATTTGTTGCACTGGTGACGGGGGGTACTCATCTGCTCCCGAGTCTGATGCCTCTGAGGCTTGTTCTAAGATCCACACTACCAGCACTGGTGATGCATTCCTTGTAGGAGAATGACGGCGACGATGGTGCGCTAGGATCCACGGGCTTGCGCTTCCCGGTTGGTACTTTTTTTTTTTTTTTCATGACATCTACGATGGTATAAGTCTGACTTTTCTTAGTGAAGCGCGACGGCAACGGAGTGCTTGTTTAATCGGTTACTTGGTTTGTTCTGTTCGTCTTCCTGCCCGGGATTGATCCTGTACCGTACAATACTGTACTGCACCAGGATTGGTCCCCTCCGTGCGAAGTGCCGCAGGCCTTTTTCTTTCACCAAAAACTTAGACTAAACTCCATATAGGTATTGCGTGCTGCCAGGTAGTGTTACATCATAACATCTCTGGTGATATGATAGATGGTAGGACCCCCACGTCTTCGGGATTTTCCGAAAATTTGGCCGACAGCGGGGTGACCGCTGTCCATTCCCGAGCCTGATGTAAGTGAGACTTCGTCGGTCGGTTTAGACGCGAACCTTTCCGCTTCACAACAGCTGAATGACAGCGCGGTTAAGGTGTAAGTTTTGTACCGGGGACAAGTGACAGTCGAGGTTGGCGGGCTGGATGCGATGAAGACGAATTAACATATTGCCGGTGAAGCTGGCCACTATTCTTAGTTGTGTCAGTTGGAAGCAACTCTACGGACGGACCTGAGACTATCGACCACAGTTCATTAAACAGACATGGGGGTCAAAGGAACCCATTCTATCTCCATGGTGATATGGTAATTACTAATGGCATGTCAATAGCTGCAGAATTCGTCTATGCTGATATGGGTAACTTCGTTGCCAGAAGGTTTACCGTATTTGCCGCACTAAGTACAACCGGCGCAATCATCTACTATAATGATCATAGACATAGGGCAGCATCAACTGGTATTGAGTCTAAGATTGGGGAAGTCAAATGGGTGATTGGGGAATGCAAGTGGGTGATTGGGGAGGTCAAACAGGAGTTCAAGGCAATCAACACTAGGATTGGCGCCTTGGAGAGCAATCTCATTACAGCTTGGACAGCTTTTATGAAAGCTCAAAAGGGTGATAGGGAGCATTCGCGTAAGGTTATAAATGGGCTCAGGGAGGCCTGCAAAAGTCTGGTGAATGTTGGCATGAGCATCGGCTATGCTCCGGTATAGCTAGAGGGGTGGTCCAGGTTCGATGTCCGTTTTGAAGAGGCTTGGTGATGCTACAGCATAAGGAAGTGATGTTTTTATTTCCTTTTTTAATTTGGAATGGTTGGGTGGAGTTAATTGGTAGAGGATGTAGTTTTATTTATAATACTTCCTAGACTAGAACAGGATTGGTGGACACTGGATAAGCATGGTGGATAATATAATGGACAAACTGGCTAGGCAGATCCCACCCACTAATCCTTTTGTTTGATGCCGTATGGCACAACTTTTTAGTCTGCACATGGCATTGTAATCAATGAAAACTATCTTAGATATTGTAGGATGTGACAGTAAGACAAATGAAGAGTTGGTTACAGTGTTACAGTAGAGTGAGGGTACTCCTGTGGATAAGCAAAGGTAAATACTAGCCTACTTCAGAAGCCATAATATGTAATACCTCCCATACGTTACATTTGCTTCTGATTACTCAAAGAGGCTAGTTTAGTGTTCGACTTTCTAACCATGGCAATGGCCCCTCCATGGATTGAAGGATAGTATAACCTGATAAATCCATTCTTTCCTTGGAATAAATTCTGACATATTACTTCACTAATTTAGTAATTTGACTTTCAGATTTCACAAGGAAGGAATAGGGAAGAATGATATCTCTATAATATTATTGAATCCTTGTAGCATATGACTGATCCCAGCACTAACCCGTATTAGACTTAGACCTGATAGCTAATACCTAAGTTTATATTATATTGATTATGACTAATTATCCTTAACCTACTTAATATCTACTAATAATAAAATATTGTGAATAGATTTCAAGATTTGCTTCGAGGTAATGACAAGCACTACAAGTCCCATGAATAGTCTTCTTTTTTTTTTTCCCACCAAAACATTATGCTAAATCTATATCTTACAAATATTATATTACTCTTGGATCATTTATTTTTAATTAAAATATAAGTTCCTTGATAATTTCAGCTCATAAGAGGGCCTTTTAGTAATTTTTGAAGTATCATATTTGTAAATCAATTTTTGATAATTATAAGAAGATATAAATAAAACAAGAAAGCGAGTGATATTATGTGGATTTGGCAGCAAAGCTCAATATACAAAGGTTTGACTTTTACAGTCCACAACCATAGCCCAACCGCACCTGTGCTATCCACACCACTAATCTAATCCATACTACAATTTGCCATACCAGTATGATATTATGAAAAAAATTACCTCGGTTGCAATCTAATTAATATCATGTCATATGAAGTACTCGAGTAGAAGGGGGAAGAAAAATAGCCACAGTTATCTACCTTTCCTTTCCCCCCCTCCAATTCACCCTGCCCTACGGTAGAGCCGTAAGGTGCTGTGGGCCACTTAATCCCTCATCTTTAACCTTGATGAGGAACCACTAGTGTGGTAGCTGAAAGAGTCTGTATTGATTTTTTCCCAACACTTTTATAATGATCAGGAATGATCTCGGTTATTATTGCGTACAGAGGGGGGCAAAAATACGTTCACATTTTTAGTAAGCCTAAACACCTACCAAATGTGAACATATTTTTGCCCTCCGCTGTAGTTGGCTAGCAAGCTGCTTGGGTACGCTCTTTGTCACCGATGCGTACTGTGGGGCTGGGGATCTGGTTTGTACATTTTTGAGGTTTTCTTAGTTCTATGTTTGAGTTGGAGGGCAGTATTAGTTATGTGTGGTTTAGGTGAAGCAGATGTTGTAGGGTTTGTTTGGAGGAAGGAGAGAAAGGCTTTTCTATACATAGGGAGAATTTTCTCCTTCTACATCTTGTCTGTCGAAGACAACTGAATTGAATCTAGGTCACCCAACTCAACTAAACCGCAAGTAAACACCAACGAATTTTACAACTACGGAAGTGGGAAATAGCCAAAGGACGGCGCGATTCCTAATTATCGAAGACAATCCTTTGATTTTACTGTCTTTTCTCTCTATTTGTTCATTTACTTTTACAAACCTTGATCCACCACCTGGCTGGACATTTTCTTCTGTGGACCCGAAATTGTTCTTTCAGTACTATTGGGGTATCCCCTATTGAGCAGTGTTAATCTGGCTTCTGTCTGGCATTTCAAGCTCAGAAAAATGGCATTGGTGGGTATGAACCACAACCTCCTGCTATCGTCAAGCTTCGACAGGCCACTATGTCCTCAGGGTGCACGTTCATGTGCATTAACGCCATGGAGGAAGGTGAGGCTTTGCACCGACTCAAGCTTCTCGATTTCCTGAAAGAAACCCTCCCGAAGTCCGCAGGCGCACGAATATTCATGACCGGAAGACTCCATATTCGGTCTTGGAGGGGGGCCTCTTACTAGACGAGTGAGAAGAGCATCCGCATGTCCTAGCAATGATGACATTCGATATTTTCGCGTTAATCTGCGCGAGGATGCAATTCCTGATGCCATGGATAGGAGCCTGGAGGTGGGCATTCAAGAGAGGATTCCCGAGAATGTATCAGAAATCTACGTAGGGGCAATAATCGTGAGTTTCTACTGGTTTCCTTAAATATTGACTCAATCTTGCCAGAGTCAACAATCTATCTGTGACGAGAGAGGCTTAGCGCCATGGGAGATGGATTGCAGTTGGGTTATGCGTATGGTGCGACGATAGAACGCATAAAGACAAAGGGTCGGGGTGAAGTAAGACCCTGAATGGCAGCTTTGGTGTGAATCAATCATCCTGAACGGCCATTCCAAGCGGACGAACTCTGGCGGTCGAGCTGGGGTCCACGGATTTCAACGCTAGCAACCACCCTTCGATTTCGACACTGGTGGGCTGCTCTCAAGGGCTTATGACGGTGGACAATGAGGCGTCAACCGTGCGACTAGTGCACTGTGCTCTCTAAGAGTACCTTTCCGCCCATCCAAATATCGTCAGCAGACCCCACACGGCAATGGGGGAGGTCTGCTTGGCCTATCTAAATTCCCGGCAGGTCAAGGCCCTTTCGACTCATCTACCTTCTGACACGCGGGATACACCCCCTCTAGAATATCGCTCTGCGCACCGGGGAGTCCTTGCGAAAACGGAACTCTCGGACTGCAGGGGATTGATTGCGCTGAAGCTATTCATGGAGTTTGATGGCCGCATGTCTACCGAATATTTTTTAGGGCAAGTGGAGAATTTAGGTCTTGAGGGTCGTGATACCCGGCCCCCGGTAAGTGGGCTGCGCTGCGCATCCTTCTTTGGAATTGTCGGGATTGTGGCTGTTTTAGTAGAAGTGGGATGTTGGGATATCAGCGAAGGAGATTTTTGGGGCTATATGGCACTTGCGTGGGCTGATCATAATGGACATGAAGACGTGGTGGGAATGCTTCTCGGACTGGAAGACCTTGATTCCGACGAGCTGGGTAATCACCCCTCGCAGATGCTGCTACCTATGGACATGAAGAAGTGGAAGTACTGCTTGGGCAGGAAGAGGTCAACGCCGACAAGCTGGGTAATGACGGCCAAACACCGCTCTCGCTCGCTGCTTGGTTTGGACAAGAAGAAGTTGTGAGAATTCTGCTCGGGTGGGAAGATGTCAACCCCAGCGAGCCAGATAATGACGGCCAAACATCGCGCTCGAATGCCGCTTGGAAGGGACATGAGGGAGTTGCGAATATATTGCTCGGACGGGAAGAGGTCAACCCGACGAGCCAGACAATCTCGGCCGAACACCGCTCTCGCATGACGCTGGTCATGGACACGAGGGAGTCGTGAAAATCTTTCTCGGGCGGGAAGAGGTCAACCCCGACAAGCCAGATAATTACTACAGAACACCGCTCTCGCATGCTGTTTGGTTTGGACATGAGGAAGTGGTGAGAATACTGCTCATGCGGGAAGATGTCTATCCCGACCAGCCAGATAGTCGCGGCCGAACACCGCTCTCGCATGCTGCCGCTCACGGACTCGAGGAGGTTGTGAAAATTCTACTCATGCGGGAAGAAGTCAACCCCGACAGGCCAGATGATTGCGGAAAAACACCGCTCTTGTTTGCCGCTTGGGATGGGCATTCGGAGGTGGTGAAAATACTACTCGGGCGCGAAGATGTTAACCCCGACAAGCCAGACAAGGACGGCCAAACACCTCTCACGGCCAAACACCTCTCTCGTTCGCAGCTAGGCATGGTCACCAGAAGGTGGTATCTCCGCTACAACTCACAAAGCGGTCGCCCCTAGCGCGATTTGAGGCCTAGAAAACCCCACCTTGTCGAAGCCACTGCTGCTCCTTCCCTTCCCCAGTACCTTACTCACGGAAGCCATCTTTGAACATCTCCCCTTGCAGTCGAAGTAAATCCCGGGAGACGGGCCCGGAACACACTTATATGTTACCACGCGGATGTGAACCTCCTTGGGGACTCACTTCTAAAGTCGGGAGTGGGTTTGTGAATCCCCGCCCCCGGAGTACGGTAGGGCCCTGAACCAGTTCTATTGCTGTGACAAGGTCTGGTTTATATTTATACCTTGCAGTTTTCATCCTATCATATTTGATTTTCCCCAGCCGTACGTTCTTGCCCTCGTGTTTCTTTTCTCCTTCTCCCCTTGCACGATAGATAGATAAACATATAGAGTGTTCAAATAGAAGGAAAGTGGTGCACGATAGCCGAAGGATTCCTAAGACCATTGTGAGCAACTATGTACAGACCTAATGACACGGGTCCACGAATAGTATACGATATCACACCTAGCAGACACCAATTAGCCACCCCCGAGCAATAGCGCACCTCGCGAGATCAGTAGGAAAGGACACCTTCGCACAACCCGCCGAAAAGCAACTCAGAAATAACAAAGTCCTCCGCACTCATGATAAGCAAGTATCAAAGGGGTCTTTCAACTCCCATCCTAGTGACGCCCATCGCCAGTTGAGAAAAGAGGCACCCAAGAGCCCGAGCAGAGGTACAGTTCCATCCCCCGGTGGATCGGGGGAAAAGTGGAGTGGAGGGGGGTTTTTTCTTTTCTTTTTTTTTTTTTTTGCCACAATACGATATTAACTATGTCAAAGCCGATGTCGTGTCACGGTGATAGACCGCTCTGCGAATCAAGCTATCCTTTGTAGATAACAGTGCACACCACACTCGAAAAAAACTTTCATAAGAAGAAAAAAAAAAAAAAAAAGAAGAATCAAAAGGTAGAAGAATGCGGAATTGTTTTATGATACCTGCACTGCGCACCCCTTCTTGCCCGCCCATTCCCCGTACTCAGAACGTATATCATCTGGTAAAAGTGGTCGTAATAGCACATGTGAGTCGGACAAATTAGACAGCCCCCCCTCCCCCCCTTAGTCCTGGGTTCATCGAGTAATGGATTCGAAACCACTTGTCTACAAGCAAGCAATCGCTCAGAAGTCCCTGGTATATTATGATATGTGAATCTCCACGGTAAGATACCAGTAACCCTACCCTTTGGGTTAATAACTAAAATCACGGAACATCACTCGTTAGACAAGCATCAGTTTTCCGAGCCCACGCCTAGGAAAGCAGAACTACCGGACCGGCTCAGCCGGGTGGAAGAAAGCTGGCTCACGTTGGCCTGATGAAGGAATATATTATGGAAAACCCGTCAAATAATAATATTATGATAGAATCTTCTAACGGAGAAACCCACGTTGACATCCCCCCACCAACTAACCGAAAATTGGCAACGATACCATCTCCGACAACCCCCACCACCGACAGCACTTGCACGCGCATGATTATACCACAAACACAAGGATATATATGTCTCCCTTAATCTTCACGGCTGCTGGACGGATGATGGAAGAGATGGGTAGATTCGGGAAGGTGGGGTGGTGGTACCCTTTCATCGACAATCACTCGACCTTTAGAATGACGCTTCCCCCACCGACCCATGAACAATCATCGATGGCCACTATGGATTGCACTTTTCGGAACTGGATAAATAATTTATAAATATTGGGAAGCCTCATATATACACCCCCTCTGGTGGCCTACGCTCCAGATATGGAAATACGATTACATTGCCAGCGCAAAACTACGATTGCACTCCCCTCTCTTCGTCGCCTCCTACTCCTTTTTCCGCATTTGCATCTCCCGCTGTTTCCTCCCTTTCTTCTCTCTATGCATCAGAACCATCTCTTCGTGCATCTCCTGCAGCCTCATTGTCCGCCATTGTGTTTTCCTACACCCTCCTTTCATTCTTCTTGTGCTGGCTAACCATTTTTGCATGCCTCTCCCTAGCCTCCAGATTCCTCCAAAGACTTGCGACCTTCTTCGCCTCCTTCGCCTCCTTCTTCCGAGCCTCAGGAAGGCGGTCGCCTTATCCTTGACAGTGGCCCTCACCCCATCACTATGAGGGTTCTTGATGGCAATCAACTTTGACTTAAGTCTCTTGTTGCCATCGCCAATCTTTATGTTCCGCCTTGTGCGAGATTTCGCTCCAAGCGCCTGGAGATCACCCCATCCGCTCTTCCCCGCATCTCCGAACTCCGGTTTTCGGTGGCTCCTAGGGACAACCTGGCGTTCAGTGGAGCCTGTCGGAGTGCACATGTCGAGTAGGGTGGTGCGCGGGCGGGTTGGGCTGTGGTTGCGGGGTTGTGGCGCTGCATATGGGCTTTGAACTGGCGTGTCGTGTTCACCGTCGACTGGGGTTATGCCAAAGTTGTCTATTGTTGGGCTGATCTTTCACTTCGTGTCGGTGCAGATGTTGGAGCCACGACGGAAGGCGAGTACTCGGGGTCCTCGCGGTTTTTGGATGACCCGTCCATGAGTCTCTCCAGATAGCCGGGGCTCTCATATAGTGCTGTGACGAGCGACACTAGTCTTTGCGTTGGGTGCCATCCGTGGGGCCAGTGACGAATATGAGGCATTCTTCGTGGTTCGTGCGCGGGGCAATTGTAGCGCCGGGCCTTTTTTCGATATGGGGGTTGGCGGAGCCGCGGGCATTCGTGGCCTGGCGGGATTGGAAAGCTTCGCCAATGTCCTTGATGTAGTCCTTCGGGATAGTGGAGCGGGTGTAGGCAATGGCCTTGAAGCCAATTGGCGTACCCCTCTCGATCATCAAAAGAACTCCACCGTTTGGATTTAGGTGGGGCCTGAGTTCAACGATTTAGCGGAAAAACGAGGTTACTATCGGGAGAAGTCTGTTTGTAGCAATGATCAGATTGTAGAGCTCTCCTCGCCGAGCCTTATTCTTCTCCGTCAGGGCGCCCGACGCGTGGTGTAGGTTTTCGAAATAGATATCCGGCGATCGGGGAAAAAACAGTATCGTCCAAGAGCTTTGAAACCTTCTCCCTAAGATCGATGGGCCCGGAGACGACACCAGCCCGCAACCCACTCCTTTCCCCCGCCGCAGAGCCTTCCTATAGGGGGCCAGGTGGCGGCTTCCCGGTTCTCTCCAAAAGCTCATCCTTACCCCCGCTTCCTCTTCGATTACATTCCCCCAAACAAGTACCCCAGCGCCTTCGCCCCCACGCCAAGCACGTTCTTAACACCCGGCTCCCCCCATCCCTGCCGAGCACCTAATCACCGCCCAACCGTTTCTGCAGCCCGGCCGACGAACTCAAGCACTGCACATACAGCACCGCACCACCGCAAGGAGAAACACATCGGGGTCCATACCCAACATGCGACTGTGAATTGGGTTCAAGGGAATAGTCAACTGGTGCTTACTCCACTTCCTCGCGTAGATGGACGACTATTGGAGATGTGGACCACCAAGAGTCCTATGCGCCGAGTTTGCTGGAAAGCGAAGCGGGGAAATCCGCAATCACAGACTCTGTCCGGTCCCTAACCGATGGCGGAAGTCGGATGTGAGACGACGCGATCCGACCGACATAAGTGAGCGGGTATGTCCGAAAGAGACGAGGAGAACCATAGGCACGGAGGTCCTCACATCCTCCTTCTTCCGCCCCTACCCCTTCGTGGTGAGCGATTCAGTGGGAAACCTGTACGTATCAAGCCTCCTCATTAGGCATCTTTGGGGGTGGAAAATGGTGGAACGTCTCGTCTGGCTGCAGAAGCTGGATTGGGAGGCCATAGTGCCTCTCGTAGATTCCGGATTCACCCTCTTCCAGCAGACCAGAGGGGGGGGGTAGTCGCTATACTTCACACGTATCTGTGAAACATGTTCCTCCATGGGCGGGTTTATCGTTATCGTGGGGGGAGCCAACTAGATGGAGAAGGGGCTGCGGAGTCCCTCTAACGGTTTGGAAGCGGTGTGAAGGTGGTGGAATTAGGAGGGGGAATAGGGAAGCGAGAGCCGTTCCTGTATAATTCCAACTGGTGTACTGTAAGAGTACGATAGACCCCGTCGCTTGCACCACCCCATCACTACACCTATCGGACAAACCTTTGCCTTATTTTGCTGTTCTTTCTCGTCCATTTTTCCCCTTTCTCTTCTTTAATCCTGTTGTTTCCTCCTTCCTGATCTGTTCTGCTGGTCCATATTAGAAATTGACGGAATCGCTCTTTGCCTTGAGGATCCCACCAAGCTGCACAGAGCTCAGAAGGGTTTGGGAGATACAAAAAAGCATTGAACCGTTGTCATAACGGTATCCAGTCGGCATGGTTCATCTTGTTCTCAGTTATTTCTACTGTCAGTTTCCCATGATTGATTCTAGAGTATTAGTCAATTTATTCTTGGCGCAGCACGTGCCCATAGTGAGAACTATCAACGCGGGGTCACGGTTATTACGGTAACTCTGGGTGCCTTTAGTAGTGGCCGGTTGGTATCCGGCAAAGGTAGCTGGTTTAGGCTGAAACAAGCCAAGCGAGTGATACAGGATGATACCATTCGTCAGCCGCGTTGAAAGCTTGCCATCTGCCGAGAATGTCATTTCTCGCCATAATTTGACTTTGGAGGAAAGTGTGAGAAGAAACAAACCAACGGACAAGCGAATAGCAGAGATGGACGATAGGAACAACCACATCGCAGAATTGCGCGGGTGATGTGTGGTGCCTCCGCTCTCATCATGGAAACTGATTATTGCGCCACTTCCGCCACCACCTACTCTCTTTTTCCACCCACCAAGAATTCACGCTCTTAATCCTCCTCGGTGGGAGATTGCAATCCCGCAAGTCCCGCCTCCACAGCACTTCAACCTCCAAACGGAAAATTGCCAAAGATACCATCTCCGACAATCCCCACCACCGACAGCACTTGCCCGTGCACGATTATACAACAAACACTAGGATATATATGTCTCCCTCAATCCTCACGGCTGCTGGACGGATGATGGAAGAGATGCGTGGATGAGGGAAGTTGGGGTGGTGGTACCCTTTCATCGACAATCACTCGACCTTTAGAACGACGCCGCTTTCCTCACCGACCCATGAACAATCATTGATGGCTACATACTATGGATTGCACTTTTCGGAACGTGATAAATAATTTATAAAAACTGGGAAGCCAGATATATACACCCCACCAACTGGTCGCCTACGCTCCGGATATGAAAATACGATTACATTGACAGCGCAAAACAACGATTGCACCCCCCCCCTTCGTCGCCTCCTACTCCTTTTCCCGCATTTGCATCTCTCGCTGTCCCCTCCCGTCCTTCTCTCTATACATCAGAACCATCTCTTCGTGCATCTCCTGCAGCCTCATTCTCCGCCATTGTCTTTTCCTACAGCCTCCTTTCATTCTTCTTGTGCTGGCTAACCATTTCTGCATGCCTCTCCCTAGCCTCCAGATTCCTCCAAAGACTTGCGACCTTCATCGCCTCCTTCGCCTCCGTCTCCCGAGCCTCAGGAAGGCGGTCGCCTTATCCTTGACAATGGCCCTCACCCCGTCACTATGAAGGTTCTTGATGGCAATCAACTTTGACTTAAGCCTCTTGCTGCCATCGCCAATCTTTATGCTCCGCCTTGTGCGAGATTTCGCTCCGAGCGCCCGGAGATCACCCCATCCGCTCTTCCTCCCATCTCTGAACTCCCGTTTTCGGTGGCTCCTAGGGACAACCTGGCGTTCGGTGGAGCCTGTCGGAGTGCACATGCCGCGTAGGGTGGTGCGCGGGATGGTTGGGCGGTGGTTGCGAGGTTGTGGCGCTGCATATGGGCTTTAAACTGGCGTGTCGTGTTCGCCGTCGACTGGGGTTAGGCCAAAATTGTCTATTGTTTGGCTGATCTTTCACTTCGTGTCGGTGCAGATGTTAGAGCCACGACGGAAGGCGACGTATGAGTACTCGGGGTCTTCGCGGTTTTTGGATGACTCGTCCATGAGTCTCTGCAGATAGCCAGGGCTCTCATAGTGCTGTGACGAGCAGCACTAGTCTTTGCGTTAGGTGCCATCCGTGGAGCCAGTGACGAATATGAGACATTCTTCGTGGTTCGTGCGCGGGGCAATTGTAGCGCCGGGCCCCTTTTCGATAGGGGGGTTGGCGGAGCCGTCGGCATTCGTGGCGGGGAGGGATTGGAAAGCTTCCCCAATGTACTTGATGTAGTCCTTCAGGATAGTGGAACGGGTGTAGGCAATGGCCTTGAAGCCAATTGGCGTACCCCTCTCGATCATCACAAGAACTCCAGCATTCGGATTTAGGTGGGGCCAGAGTTGTTCAACGATTTGGCGGAAAAACGAGGTTGCTATCGGGAGGAGTCCGTTTGTAGCAATGATCAGATTGTAGAGCTCTCCTCGCTGAGCCTTATTCTTCTCCGTCAGGGCGCCCGACGCGTGGTGTAGGTTTTCGAAATAGATATCCGGCAATTGGGAAAAAAACAGAGTATCGTCCAAGAGCTTCGAAACCTTCTCCTTAAGATCGATAGGCCCGGCCACGACAACAGCCCGTAATCGACCCCTTTCCCTCGCCGCAGAGCCTTTCCTATCGGGGCCAGGTGGCGGCTTCCCAGTGCTCTCCGAAAGCTCATCCTTTCCTCCGCTTCCGGTTCGATAACATTCCCCCAAACAAGTACCCCAGCGCCTTCGCCCCCCCACTTCAAACACATTCTTAACACACAGCTCCCCATCCCTGCCGAGCACCTAATCGCCGCCCAACCGTTTCCGCAGTCAGGCCAACGAACTCAAGCACTGCACATACAGCACCGCACCACAGCAGTGAGAAACACATCGGGGTCCATACCCAACATGCGACTGTGAATTGGGTTCAAGGGAATAGTCAACTGGTGCTTGCTCCGCTTCCTCGCGTAGATGGACGACTATTGGAGATGTGGACCACCCAGAGTCCTATGCGCCGAGTTTGCTGGATGCGAAGCGGCGAAATCCGCAATCACAGACTCTGTCCGGTCCCTAACCGATGGCGGAAGTCGGATGTGAGACGACGCGATCCGACCGACATAAGTGAGGGGGTGTCTCGGAAAGAGACGAGGAGAACCATAGGCACGGAGGTCCTCACATCCTCCATCTTCCGCCCCTATCCCTTCGGGGTGAGCGATTTAGAGGGAAACCTGTACGTATCAAGCGTCCTCAGCAGGCATCTTTGGGAGTGAAAAATGGTGGAACGTCTCGTCTGGCTGCAGAAGCCGGATTGGGAGGCCATAGTGCCTCTCGTAGATTCCGGATTCACCCTCTTCTAGCAGACCGGAGGGGGGGGGGGGTCGTCGCTATACTTCACAAGTATCTGTGAAACATGTTCCTCGATGGGCGGGCTTATCGTTATCGTGGGGGGAGCCAACTAAACGGAGAAGGGCCTGCGGAGTCCCTCTAACGGTTTGGAAGCGGTGTGAAGGTGGTGGAATTAGGAGGGGGAATAGGAAAGCTGGAGCCGTTCCTGTATAATTCCAACTGTTGTACTGTAAGAGTACGATAGACCCCGTCGCTTGCACCACCCTATCACTACACCTATCGGACAAACCTTTGCCTTATTTTGCTGTTCTTTCTCGTCCATTTTTCCCCTTTCTCTTCTTTAATCCTGTTGTTTCCTCCTTCCTGATCTGTTCTGCTGGTCCATATTAGAAATTGACGGAATCGCTCTTTGCCTTGAGGATCCCACCAAGCTGCACAGAGCTCAGAAGGGTTTGGGAGATACAAAAAAGCATTGAACCGTTGTCATAACGGTATCCAGTCGGCATGGTTCATCTTGTTCTCAGTTATTTCTACTGTCAGTTTCCCATGATTGATTCTAGAGTATTAGTCAATTTATTCTTGGCGCAGCACGTTCCCATAGTGAAAACTATCAACGCGGGGTCACGGTTATTACGGTAAGGTAACTCTGGGTGCCTTTAGTAGTGGCCGGTTGGTATCCGGCAAAGGTAGCTGGTTTAGGCTGAAACAAGCCAAGCGAGTGATACAGGATGATACCATTAGTCAGCCGCGTTGAAAGCTTGCCATCTGCCGAGAATGTCATTTCTCGCCATAATTTGACTTTGGAGGAAAGTGTGAGAAGAAGCAAACCAACGGACAAGCGAATAGCAGAGATGGACGATAGGAACAACCACATCGCAGAATTGCGCGGCTGATGTGTGGTGCCTCCGCTCTCATCATGGAAACTGATTATTGCGCCACTTCCGCCACCACCTACTCTCTTTTTCCACCCACCAAGAATTCACGCTCTTAATCCTCCTCGGTGGGAGATTGCAATCCCGCAAGTCCCGCCTCCACAACACTTCAATCTCCATTGGGCTCTATCCCGAGTGGGAAGCTGAAGCATCTTTTAGTCGACATCCAGGGCTTCATGGACAACGAAACGAGCTTCTAGAGCTTCCCCGCCCGCCTGCACGACTTGTTAGGTTATCCCTCGCTCTGCGCGACCTGGGCTGGGGTGTCTACTTGAAGGTATATACAAGGTTGAAGACTAGGCACAATTTTTGTGTGGCAGCGGAAAGGTTTTCGAGGTGGCTCATGCAATTCGGGAACCCGGGCAAAGACGTGATATTTCTTGAACATTTCATGGGGAGGATTTGGGCAGCGGAAGTGGTATTGTTAAGGGATGGGTGGGCCGGTTCAGGCATAGGATTTTGGGGGTCCCCACGTTTGATTTACTGTTTCTGGAGATGAAACATGGGATTATATCCCTTAGGTTGGGGAGTCCGTTCAGGTCGGAAGCAAAGAACCCTTCCACTGAGGGTGGGCCAAGCGAGAGTGGGTTCTGTAAGAGTAAGGAAGTGTACGTGGGGTAAATTCGGGTACGGCTTCAGTGTCAACCCTACGTTCTCGGAGTAGTCGACCCTGGATGAGTTTTGCGATAGGAGACGGGGACGGAATTTCACTGTTGATTAAAGCAAGCAGGGTATGTACTGGTTGCGATATCCCCACGGGGGGTGGAGGTGCCAGTAGGGGTACTAGAGCAAACTTGGGATTCAGGACTGAAGTTTATCAATAAGCACCACCGTCAACTTACCGCTGAGACAGGATACTGGTGGATGTCGCATCTCGAGTTCAGGTGCGTTCTCTACGCCAGTCGCCCTCCGTACCGAAGCCGCTAAACCGATTGAAATAGTGGCTGCCACCTCGATCCCACCGGCCCGGGATACCGCTGTGGGGCCGTCCAGAAACTCAAAACCGGCAGGCAAGCCGTAGACGCTTGAAATGCCTGCGTGCGTTTCTTAGGCTACTGCACATCCTCTTCTGGATCCCCGGGGCCCGCCGTACCCCTAACCGCGGCCGCGCACCCGGGGCACCCGTTTGACCTCGTTGGGTCTTAGGAGTAGAGGGGCCAGGCGGTAGCGAGTTACAAGAAGTGTCGCGAGAATTGCGCCTTGGGGTCAACCCGTTTACTACGAGAGCGTTCTCTAGGAACCTTTGTATAAACACTGTCTCCTCTGGTGGGGAAATGGCACTACTGGACCCCCACTCCGGTATCCTATAGTATGAGGTTCAATGAATTGGAGTATAAAGCAAGTGGATCTACCTCTTTGCCTGCAATAGTAAAACTACAATAGCGGGTCTTGAGCGCATGATGCCCAACAATGCTCTTTTGGAAATCGTGGATGTTGCTCGACGTGCTTGCAACCTGCTCGATGCACTGGGGACACGTGCGACTTGCTTGCAATATCGTTTCACCATTCAAATAATTGTTTCGCTAGTTCAGATGGAGGGTCCGGAGATGCGATTAGGCTTCAGGTATTCTAGGGAGGACACGATGTATCTGACGGGGGGAGGATGTGTATCCGTCAGGAGCGGGAGTGTTGAAGTGACAAAGCAGAGGTCACTGACAGATGGAATGCTCATGAAGCTTGTTCCATCGAAGCCTGTCTTTCTTTTGTTGACGTGGTTGATATATGTAAATTATAATGGCTACTCCGAACAGGTACCTGCCAGTAGGCAGGCTTATGGCCTCCGCGCCCACCGCAGCATTATGTTCCTCCGGATAAGCTAACCCGCAACCTTGCCCGGTCCCACAGTACATCTAGAACGTACCACCCGGGCGTCAGGTACCGACACCGCACCCTTCATGCACAGGGCTAAGCCCACACGAGCGGCAATGGAAGCGCCAGGCCAAATCCCGGGAATAGGAGGATGTCTTTGTGATAATTGATATATGCTCCCGGTTTTACTATTCCGTTAGCTAGTTGTGCAGGGAGATAGAGCGAGCGGGAGGGTTGAATTGAGAGACTTTCCCCAGTTTCCAGAGTCGTGAGCCGGCGATCAGTGTTTTCTTCTCTTTCCTTACTAAATCTCTGTTGCGTTTTCGCTGTTTTGCCCTCACAATTTAATTTCATAGTTGCCGTTTCATTCCGCCGATATTTTAGTTCCATGGCTGTTTCAGAATCGGTTGCTGTTTGCAAGGTCATTGCGGTTTAAAATTCTCCTCCTTTTATCCCCACCTATTCCACTACTTCAGTACCGGGGGCTCCGGTTGTTCCGCCGCCACCACCGAGGCCACCACGATTCAACAACTCACACCCCCCAGATGGGACCGTGTGTAAACCCGCTGAGAAGGTGAAAATATTGCAGTGTCTGATAGCTCGCTTATAAGTAAAGTAAGATATTATAGTAATATTCTTCTTAATTAATAAGATGGCGGTGAGACTTGAACGCAGTATAGTTTAGACTTATAGATGAATTTCCGAGCTTGTGCTAACGAACTATGTGATAAATGTAAGGAAATAACCCGTCTATATATACCTATCTTGCATCACGTGAGACCTGCTCCATACCAAGGAAATATCTATCTATAGTATACATCATGGGTGTGTGATACATGACCGTCATGCACCTATGAGTCATATGATTCATGGGATAGGAAATCGTCTTATCTTAACAGAAGGCCACTTGACTGGATGAGACTGAAGAAATGCCCTGCTTGGACATTTTTATCAATATAAAATTCCTTTGAATCTGTCCTGACCCCAAAGCCCGTATGCAGGGACATACCATACGCGAGTACGTTCCCCCCCCCCNAGACTGAAGAAACGCCCTGCTTGGACATTTTTATCAATATAAAATTCAGTTGAATCTGTCCTGATCCCAGAGCGCATATGCAAGGACATACCCTACGCGAGTACGTCCCCCCCCCCTCCACAACTCCCATAACCCGCCCGCGCTGCACAATTCTGCCTCCTCACAACCTAGCTTCTCCTTCATTTCCTCAAGCAGTACTCTACGAGCCTTCGCCTAGATATTGCTCTCATCGATCTCGGCAGCGCAGGCTTCGCGCTAAAGAGTACCGGGTCCTTATGTGTCGTTGTGGCCATGTGCGAGGACAGGATTTTGGCATTGTCGTTGAGAAGACTTCGTGGTAATTGCGCTTGCACTTTTGGGTATGGCGCTGGGTGTGGGGGGAGAGGGTGTTCTGGGCCGAGTGCCCATACTCGAGTACTCGAGCACCAGCCACCTAAGAGCCAGGTGTGTATGTTCTCGTTTCCGATCCTAACTACCATATTCGTGTAACCCTGTAAGAATTTGGGTATTTGCAGACCTTATTGGCTATCATTGGTATTTATCGTATCCGCCTCAAGTCGTCCCCCCGCCCAAAGTGTGTCCGTTATTTGTGAGATTATATGGTATTCCATTGTCATTCATCCTGCATATAAGGGACGGTGGGGTCGGGCTGGGAATTCGCACAGTAAAACCTTGGAGTGCGAGGTTTGCACAACAACCCAATCCTACTTCTTCAATCTTAGCAAAGAGATGCCTTCAAATGTTTCCCGATCCTTGCGCGGGACTATCGGTTATCTTCGGCAGGTATGATACTCTCTTAAGTACCCTAAGAACGGGCAACTATCACCAAGTGCTGACTCGCAGTCGAGTAGTGCTGGGGGCGGGAACAAAAGGGTTTTA
The DNA here is from genome assembly GCA_014065205.1 of Tuber brumale. Classification (NCBI taxonomy): domain Eukaryota; kingdom Fungi; phylum Ascomycota; class Pezizomycetes; order Pezizales; family Tuberaceae; genus Tuber; species Tuber brumale. Next base: position 29,701 of record JACCEG010000103.1, on the reverse strand, counting down.
GTCACCAGCCTGACTCGGCTTCTCACCCCAGCCTGGAGAGCGCAAGCCCATTGAGCGTGTCTCCCCCAGTATCGCTGTCTTCATCGATTCCGGACTCACGCACTCCGCCGAACGGACCTCGACAAATATTCCCTCCTAGTGCACTGCGCCGTTCGTACTCACCCGCTCCGGGATCACTGCGCGCACTCGCAAGCACTCTGCCAGCTCCCAAGGATGACCACCTTCCACGACCACCTCCGCCGACCCCGACCGGGACTCAATTGCCCCCCCCCCCCCCGAGAGCGTGAGAGTCCCGTGTCCCCGCCTTTCAAAGTTTATGGAAAATGTTAGATTGGAGTTGGGAAAGGTTTCTTTGGAGATGTTGGAAGATTTGGGGATGGTGGTCGGTTGAGTGCGACATTTTGTTTCTCTTGTTTATTACTCAAGATTTTACCATTTTTTATAATCTTGATTGCTCGTGACCCTATCTGACCTTATCTCGACTGTTGAGTTTAGAGTGGCCAACACCTCCAATTTCCTAATGCACAATGGTTTTGCTATCCAAACGAAATGAGAGGGAAAAGGACAAAAATCGATACTAGTAGAAGAAAGCAACCTGCTAATCGGCCTACTCTAGCATAGCCTCGCTGTATCCGCCCCCTCGCTCGTCCCATGATCCAGCTCCCCACTAACCCCATGCTCCAGCTCCTCACTAGCCCCGTGCTCCAGCCCCTCACTAGCCCTGCGCTCCAGCCCTTCACTACCTCCATCCCCGGAATCCCCAGCAACCTCACGGACGCCTATGTTACCAAACGTTAGCATCTTTCTGACCACTGCTGTGAAGAATATCTAACTTACTTGAATCTACCTTCCGGCGCTTCGTGTCTTCTCGCTTGTTGTGTACATGGTGACAATGCCACATAATCTTCTCCGCAAACCAGTGCTCTGGCGCTCCTCCACTTCCCCCATAGTCCCACGCTTTAAGTACACGCTCTCGATAATCCGCGTTACTGACAAGCTCTGCGTGTAAATCGCTGATCGCCTTCTTCTTGTTCTCTAGCTTCAAATTGGTCCAGGTCTCGTTCTGTTCGCCAAGCTGATTAGCCTCGTGGTGATTCTTCACTATCTTCTTGATCTTCTTCCTCTCATCTCGATTAAACCCAGCTGATACAAAGGTTCTATCGTGGGCGGTACGGTGTTCAAACCCGGGTCGTGAGACTCCATCACCAAGAAACTTGGCTGACTTCTGCATAATGGGGGTGGATGCGTTGCTTGCCATTCTTGTATTCTTGAGGTGTTGGGGTTGAGGCGGGGTATATATGTGGGTTGGAACAATGGCATTGTAAAGAATACCGTATTGCCCATATAGCCCGGATTGGAGCACCTAGCTAACAAGAGGAAACAACGGGGGTCATTGGATATTTCTTCACAAGTGCGAATCCGACGAGTAGACTATTTGATAGGGTGGGGAGAAGCGTGCATGAGCCAGCGTTTTTCATTCAGGTTAACTACGCCGTGTCCTCTTCCAAGGAACGCGCTGGTTCTCGTTGCCCTCTCGTTCTCGTTGCCCTCTCGTTCTCGGCGTGCTATCTTATCGGCAGCCTTGTTCTGTCAGCTGGGGCGCCTTGTCTCTATGAATAAAATACCGTTAGGTGGGGGAGGTATTGTGATTCCCGTAACGCTCAGGAGCCGTGAGACATTGCATCCGGTGCAAGTGCCATGGGGGTGTTTTGAAGTTTTGTCCTGACGCTGGACTACGGCAGATGAGCTTATAAATGCCACAGAAAACTGTAGTTTAGTCAGGATAAAAAGTTTTCGCGCAAACCAAAGTGGCTTACCAGCAAAAAAATCCGTGAAAAATGGTGGGTCACAAAATAGCGTGTGCGATCGCTTTCGACAGTTTCCAGTTCGGCGAAGAACACATAAGAGTACCGGGGTATGGAATTGAAACCACCCAAACTCAGCTTCCCTTTGGCCAAATTTCCTTCCCTCGACCAACCCCTTCTTGTGGTGCCACGATCCACACTTGTTGGTGGTTATGGTTCAGCCGCGTATCGTACTCGGGGGCTGGAAGAAAGTCTGTCGAACTCTTGGCGCCAAATCACATAGTCACAGTACTCGAATACCGTATAAACTCGAAAACTTGGTAGGATTATATTATGCCAACCATTGAAGTTTAAATAAAAGATAAATGAGTGATAAACAAAGGAATGAAAAACAATGATGGTTCACGGAGACAATAAAGGTTGCCCCCCAGACAACCGAGGAAGACAACACCCCCAATGTCCACCTAGCCCATATTGTTGCCTTGTTATCCCATCTGCCTGTTCATGGGCAGCCGCCCCGATATTATTATCCCCATGCCTGTCACAGGTACCGTACCAACCACGCTCACTGTTATTGATACCCGTCATGCTTCACAACTGAGAAATAAGCAAATAAACAAACAAAGAAATAAATAAATAAACAAATAACCATAGGGAGACATCATTGCCTCCGTTCGGGTTCGCGTGCTTATGTCCACCGTTAGTAGTGTGTCCACAGAACAGGGGCGCGTTGTCAATTGTAGAACGGGGAGAGCCGAGCAGGCCTTGTTAAACCGCTGATCGATCAACAAGTGTTTATAGCATCTGAGCCTGATGATCGAGCATGCTTTGCTGAGCCGCTGATCGATCAACAAGTGTTTGTAGGATCTGATCCTGATGATCGAGTCTGGCTTTCAACTCCCCACTCAGTTGCCAATGCATCGCAGCATCCTCTGCCGGCCTTGTCGAATATCCCTTAACGAGTGATGTGAGAGCCTGGACATTCGCGTAGAGAGCGTCAATAACTTCGCGATCGGAAGTTCCGTTGATAGCTGAGGGTTCATCCAACGCGTTTCCGGGTGGAGATTGGTGAGCTCGTTGCACGCCTTTCGCGGTGGGAGGACGAGGGTCACAGGTCTGCCGGTGGGTGGGAGGAGGAGACGGCGCGGGACAGAGGAACAGAGGGGCAGAGGGAGGGAGGGGGGACCAAGGGACAAAGGGCGGATGGGTGAATGGGTGAATGGGTGGATTAAAGGAGGTGTTGCCAGTTATATCTAAAAAAGGGTGGGTTGACTAAGCTAGTTGGGTATTTGGAAGATCTCCGATCAGGCTATCCCTCGCTTCGTCCCGGATTTCAGGCCCTTTTAGCGCGATCTGAGTTTTATTCGTGCTGGATAGCAACCACGCCACCTCAACGACCATACCAGTTTGAGGATTAATCATGTTTCTTATTACTCCTCCCTCCACCGGCGACTATTTTGAGGTACTGGTAGCCTGAAGAAAGAAATTATGCATGGAATCAAATTTTATGAAAAAAAATCAAAGCAAAAGAAAGAGAAGATTGCAAAATTGATATTGTAAAAAAACTATATCAGCAAAAATAAACTCAAACCTCCGGTGCATTTTGAGCATCTGATGCACAGAACGCCAGAACGTGAAGGGCATTTCATGACGCCAGTTAGCCTAGCAACCAGGCCCGGAACGCAACCATCCAAGTACAAATTGCACAGGACGCAACCAGACATAGCAACCAAATTGTTAGGCTGAGACCAAACTCTAATAGAACTGATAGATATAGGCTAAAATCTTTGTTCGGAGAATCTGTCGAGGAAGGCTCATCTCGATAAAATAGGTAAAGGTAAAAATTATAGTGTAAATAAGATTATATTAATAAGATCTCTTCGCAGTTGCTTGATAATGTCTGTAAAGCGCGGGAGGGACTTCAATATTTATATCCCACGTCTGAGTGTTTGTAGACTACTTCTAACTACTATGCCTCTGAAGTACCACTTTGGTTTAAATGCGGAAACGTCAAGAATCCTATAAGTGTGAACAGCATTTAACCTTAAAACTTCTCACATCCTTTTATGGTTACGGAATAGTATTCCTCTGTTGAGATGACTGCGCTAGTTATTATACTGAATAGCAGTGTTCAACTTAGTTCTCCACATAGACTATGATATTTCTTTAGTCTTGATGACCATCATTCCAGTAGTCTCTTCAGTAATGAAGTAATCAGTTTCATGCAGGGCCACCTAGTGCCAGTCACAAGTCCAACCCTGACATGTTAAGGTCTTTATGGGTCTTCAACTTATGTAGGTCTTCCTATCTGAGTGGGCTTCCACTTGGTCCGCCTGCCTCCAAAGACAGGTCCTATTACAAGGACCAACTAACCCACAGCTGATCTCAGAAAGGTATTGTAATCGGTATTGATTACTGGTTTAGGATTTTCAGGTATCAGTTGATACTGTTTGTATTTGGAATTTGTTTCAGGAAACAAGGTGTACGTCTAGCCTGATGATATAGGGTTTGATACTCTATATGTTTTATGTTTGGTTTTGAGTATCAGTTTGATACTCTATATGTTTTATGTTTGGTTTTGAGTATTGGTTTGATACTCTATATATTTTATGTTTGGTTTCAAGGCTACCATTTTGGAGTCTTACATGTTATGAGAATAAGGCTCATGGTAGCCTAGGAAGTGTATTTAAGAACTGCTATTCTTTACGTTAGGAGAGGCAGACTTCAACTGACAGAGTTTTCAATATACTTGGTTGAACAGTTACTTTCTTCAGTATGCTTCGAGAATCTTTAGTTTGAGATCCACCAAACATCTCTAGCACTTCAGCAGTTGCAATACAGTAAGAGGTCTATTCAACAACCTTGGCTAAAGCCCCCAGACTTTGATTCGCTAATTACTACCTTCGGTAAAGAACAAAGTCCTTTAACCCTATGATTACCGCATTTCTCGAGAGGTGGTTAGAGTCAGGGTAAATTCAGACCTGGAAATCCCAGTTACAGGGATTGAGAATGGAGTTGAATATTCTTCTAACTACATTTCAGAGGATCATAGCTTGGTTTGGGATTCCGTCATAGTCTTTAACAGAGATATCATTTCTGGGGATAAGGTCCGCTAGCAGTCTTATTTCCCCATTGGGTTTGAATTTAGAGAACATATTGACTAGGTTGTGGGCTTCACGAGGTTAAATGATTCCTTTCATTATCCATTGCGGCATTATTAGGGAGTAGGTAGGCATGATGTTACCCACTACTCAGAATACCTTTAGCTTTGAATTCAATATAGTATCCTTGAGGTGAATATGGTAAGTTACTTTGTGGATTCATGGTAGTTCTGTGATTCTATTTTCAGGGAAAACAGCAGGAAACTCTGCAATGAAGTCTAGAATGTTTGTAACTGCCTCTCGGGAGATGCGGTAATTGTAGGGTTAATGGGCTTTGTTCTGTACCAAGGTGGTAAGTAGCGAATCAAAGTCCGAAGGCTTTAACCAAGGCTGTTGAATAAAGTTCTTACTGTATCGCAACTACTGAAGTCTCCGAGATGTTTGGTAGGTCTCAAACTAAAGATTCTCGAAGCGAACTGAAGAGAGTAACTGTTCAACCAAGTGTATTGAAAACTCAGTCTGTCGAAGTCTGCTTGTTCTAATCGTGAAGAATAGCAGTTCTTAAATACACTTCTCAGGCTACCAGAAGCCTGGTTCTCATAACATATAAGACTCCAAAATGGTAGCCTTGAAACCAAACATAAAACATATAAAGTACCAAACTGATACTCGAAACTAAACATAAAACATATAGTGTATCAAACCAATACTTGAAACCAAACATAAAATATATAAAGTACCAAACTCTATACTCGCTGGCTGGAGGCACACCTCCTTTTCTGAAACAAATTCAAAATGCAATCAGTATCAACTAATACCTGAAAATGCTAAACTAGTAACCTGTTGTTAGGCATATGGAAATCTGAGACAAGTGCACAGACCGACGGTAGGGTAACTACGCACAGACTCTCGATTTACCGGTGTGCCAATACTCCTCTCTGGCCTGCTTATGGGGCCCGCACGTCATTAGCGAGATTTCGAGAGTTGCGTCCCGTAACTAAAATGTCACATCAATTAAGCCCCCCTCATAACACCATATACATCGCTGCCATCCTTCCGACCACATGCTGTTCGCGGGATATACGCGAGGGGACCTTTGGCGATATCTGAGAAGTAGAACGGAAGTGTAACCGCTTCTTGGGAGACGCGGTAAACGTAGGGTTAATGGGCTTTGTTCTTTACCAAAGATGGTAAGTAGCGAAGCAAAGTCCGCAGGCTGTAACTGAGGTTGTCGAAAAGACTTCTCACTATATCGCGACTAGTGTAGTCTCAGAGATGTTTGGTGGATCTCAAACTAAAGATTCTCGAAGCGAACTGAAGAAGGTAACTGTTCAACCAAGTATATTGAAAACTCTCGCTGTCCAAGTTTGCTCCTTCTAACGAGAAGAATAGCAGTTCTCAAATACACATCCTAGGCTACCGGGAGTCTTGTTCTCATAACATAATAGACTCCAAAATGGTAGCCTTAAAACCCAACATAAAACATATAAAATATCAAACTGATACTCGAAACCAAACATAAAACATATAGAGTATCAAACCGATACTCGAAACCAAACATAAAACATATAGAGTATCAAACCATTACTCGAAACCAAACATAAAATATTTAAAGTATCAAACCGATACTCAAAACCAAACATAAAACATATAGAGTATCAAACCAATACTATCAGGCTAGAGGCACACCTCATTTCCTGAAACAAATTCAAAACTCAAACAGTATCAACTGATACATAAAAATCCTAAACTAGTAACCAATACCGGTTACAGGAAGGAATCCGTCGAAGGCACATTGTGATAGCAGGCTTCAAAGTTAGACTTTCTGGGCAATGGACCAAAGGTGACGACACGTTTTTGACGAAATACTCCAAGAGGATATCCCAGTAGCAAAGGCTATTAGGGATATACCGAATCTACGCATACACTTCTGAGATCAGCTGTAGGTTGATTGGTCCTAGTAATAGGACCCCTCTACGGAGGCCAGCGGACCAAGGAGAAGCACGCACAGAATGGAAGACCTAGATAAGTCGGAGTCCCTTAAGACGTTGACAGGTTGGGCTTGGACTTGCGATTGGCACTAGGTGGCCTGGCATGAACCTGATCACTTCATGACCAAAGAGACTACTGGAATGATAGTCCATAGGACTAAAGTAATATAATAGTCTATCCAGATATCTACATTGGAGGCCGCTGTTTGGTATAACAAACAGCGCAGTCATCTTAACAAAGGAATACCATTCTGAGTCCGCGAAAGGGTGTGATATGTTTCAGGGTCAAAGGGTGTTCACACTTATAAGATTCTTGACATTTGCATACTAAAACCAGAGTGGTACTTCGGAGGCATAGTAGTTAGAAGTAGTCCGCGAACACTCAGATATGGGATATAAATATCGAAGTACTTCTCGAGCTTTACAGACATCATCAAGCAATGGAGAAGAAATCTTATCAATATAATATTGTTTCACGGTTTAAATCTTTACTTTACCTATTTTATTGAGATGAGCCTTCCTCGACAGATTCTCCAATTGAAGATTTTTTTGGCCTATGTCCCTCAGTTATATACTTGAGTTTGGCGTCCGCCTAATACCTGTACCGGTTACACAGTAACCTAGGAAGTGTATTTAAAAACTGCTATTCTTTACGTTACAAGTAGCAGAATTCCACAGACAGAGTTTTCAATATACTTGGTTGAACAGTTACTTTCTTCAAGTTCGCTTCGAGAATCTTTAGTTTAAAATCCGCCAAACATCTCTAACACTTCAGTAGTAGTGATACAGTAAGAAGTCTATTCAACAACCTCAGTTAAAGCCTCGGACTTTGATTCGCTAGTTACCACCTTTGGTAAAGAAACAAGTCAATTAACTCCTTGATTATGGCTTCCCCCATGAGGCGGTTACAGTAGGGGTAGACACAGTAGTCGCTTTCAGCTAGCTGATACCGACATCGGTAAATGCTGCTGCCATCTTGATGATGTAGTTACTCTGACACCATATTTTGCTGCCTCATACAGTACCTATGTCAATTGTTAGCGATGCTGACCCTAGATTTATCTCACAGTTCTGCAAACAGACACTCAAGACAATGGGAGTTGAACCTATCATCGCTGTGCCTAGCCACTACCAGACCAATGAACAGGTGGAGAGAAAGATCAGAAAACTTAAAACCTCATTACAGAATGTTGTTAATGCTCGCCAAACAAACTGGCTTATTTCCCTCCCCGCAGTGACAGCTTGCTCCATTGCAGGTCACTCTAATACCATTGGTATGACCCTATACAAAGCAGTGTATGAACGAGAATACCATCTCCTTGATACCTATAAAGTCCACTACATGACAGTATTTGCATTAGATGAATCGTACAATTGATATCAGGAGATCAGGAAAGCAGCATATCAAGCATTACAGTTGGCTAGAGCAATGTTAAATATAGTGTCTGCTAAGAGGAGGAACCTGCACAAACCAGTCGAGATTGGAGAAAGGATTATCGTTTTCAGAGACTAGTTGGTGATGGAATCTGGAAGATCTTGGAAAATACAGTCATGCTAGTGAGGCTTATTTACAGTACTCGAGTTTGACGAACATGTAAAGAACTATACTATGAGCATAAATGCTAGAATGTACTGAAGGAAGAAATGAGTTTTCAATAGTTCAGTAGTCAAACCTTACCACTCTAATGACGACTTTCAGTTCTTAGGCCAAGCATTTGCGAAACCAGCCCGCATCCTCGTCAATAAAGAACAAGAATGAGACGTACAATCAGTTACTGACTACAGAGAACACTATGGTAAAGGCCAATTCTTGGTCAGTTGGAAAAAACATCCTGCTAGTGAGACTAGTTGGGAATCAGTGAAAGGATTGAAACATGCAATAGATCTGGTTCAGGTATGGTAGACAGAGAACATGCCAGGAGATGAGTTTTCTAGAGTTTTTTCTGTGTTTATTCTTATGTATTATTCTCCTACTAAGGATGGCTTTGAGAGCTATTTCGATGTACTCCTGGTTGATAAAGGATTTTGGGATCCTTACTTTAATTCTGATTATGACAGCGAGGATTAGAGATTTCATGGCTGTGTTTTTGAAATAAGTGTTTTATTTTTTTTCGGTGTGTAACCAGTACTCGTTACTGGTTAGGAATTCAGGTATTAGTTGGATACCAGTTATGTTTTTGAAATAGATTCAGGAAAAGAGATGTGCCTCTAGCCTGATATGTTTGAGTTCGAGTATTGGTTCGATACTCTATATATTTTATGTATGCTTTCCAGTATTGGTTTAATACTTTACATATTTTATGTTTGGTTTTGAGTATCAGTTTGGTACTATATATATTTTATGTTTGGTTTCGAGTATTGGTTTGATACTTTATACATTTTATATTTGACTTTAAGTATCGGTTTAATTCTCTACATATATTATATTTGGTTTCATGGCTACCGATTTGGAGCTTTATATGTTTTGTGGTACAAGGTTCAAGGTAGCCTGACAAGTGTATTTAAAGGCTGCTATTCTTCGGGTTAGAAGGAGCACACTTCAGCAGACAGAGTTTTCAATATACTTGGTTTAACAGTTACTCTCTTCAGTTCCCTTGGAGAATCATTAGTTTGAGATCCACCCAATGTCTCAGAAACTTCAGTAGTTGCCATAAAGTAAGATGTCTATTCAACAATCTTTGTTAAGATCTCCGGACTTTGCTTCCCTAGAAACCACCTGGGGTATGGAACAAAGTCCATTAATCCTACATCTACTGCATCATCCGTGAGGCGCTTATAGGCGTAAGAAGATACCCCACTGGGTAGTGATACATCAAGTGGGAATGATAAGTACTACTATGTAAATCCTATATAGGTAAAGCTAACATCAAGCTTGTTACAGTAGTAAGACGACAAAAGGGATTTCATTACATGTCAAGTCCATCAAAAATCCTTCCAAGCTTTTCACGAATGTTTGGAAGGGTTGGTTATATGAGGCTGTAGATCATGTGATATGCCCGTGGATCCATCAGGTCCTTACTAGCTTATACGCACTTCGATTCTTTCTTTCTTTTCTCAAGTTGTTATCACTTTTCTTTCCCATCTCCTTCCCGCCTTTCTGTTCATTATATCTTGAGATAACTCCTGTTTGTGAGGAATTGCTGACACATCCACCAATCCGCACTAGTTTGATTCTCCTTCAAGGACCCTATTTCCCGCTAACTCGACACCATGACGAAGGCTGGTATCGTGGCTGCATCTGGACCTCCATCATTGATTTCTGCATCCTAAACATCAGTAACTTGACCCTAAGGTGCCCAGAGGCCACCTCTAATGCTGTAAGGAGGCATAGGAATCAGAATCGAGTAGGAAAAGCGACAAGGGCTCAACTGGGGACACGTCTCGATGGAACTTTCATCACAATAGGGCTTGACCCAGTCGAGTTGGGCGCGATTGAAGACGGGGCAAGCTATGGTGGTATGAGGTCAACCAAGTGGCTTACCGACAATCGCAAACTTGTTGAATCACTACACGATATGCTCCATCAAATCCACGAGTTGGTGGAGAGGAATAAGGTCATGTCAGTTGTGCGGACTGTTGGATTTTTGACGTCGGGGTCGGCACAAAGGGTGTTAGGTTAGGATATCCTGGGGTTTGGTGTGTGAGTTTACTGCGGCGGGAGAATTTACTTCATGTACCAGCCGCGGCTGCAGGCCTGCAGGACTTACTACAAATAATCCTGGTGATTGTGAAATTCAAGGATGTGCTCCCACAGTCCTTACAGTCCTTAAATAACAGGCAAACGGATTCTCAGGGTTATGGAGGTTTATTTGTCGTTGCCTCTCCGTAATGGATCATGAAAGGTGAGGTTATGCTTATGTCATCGGCGATAGGTTATTATCCTTGCCATCTGTATCGACTAAATCTCAGTCGGCACGGTAGCCTTAACTTCTGATTACTTGTGATACTGAGGATGGGAGAAATAATGATCATGTTTATGTTTACTATAATCTATATCTATTATTGTTTCCGTAAATGTTGCCAAGAAACACAGAAATGTCTCCACCGTGTGCCCTCATGATAATGATGAAAATGATGACAAGAAGTAGAGTCAAAAAACAAAGGGCCTCTTTGGCAGGCCAGGATTTGGACTGAAAATCCGGATTATCTCCTAAGTCTAGACTTTCAGTCTAATCTTGTTTGGTATGTGAGAGGCTAGAGTAGATTTTCATTGCAAGATTAGATCAGGATTTTCAATCTGGATTTTCTCAGAAAACCAATCACCAAGGGCCAACTTCCAATGGCGGTAGCCCTAAGTTCGTTCACAACTTAGTTTTCTCCTCCACTAATTCAGGTCCAGTTTAGTAGTATGATATTCTACTTTAGTTTATCGAACACCACACCTTTTTTTTTCCAACAATCTATTATACCTTTTTTCTGTACTGCATGGGTTGAAAGAGTCAGTGGAAAAGACAGGGTAAGACTAGAATCAGACTGGAGAAATAAAGAAGCCATGATTATAATACTGGATATTATACTAATAATGCTAAAACAGAGTATATTGAATATCTTACATACAAATAATCTACCTGCCTAAATCTTATCTTTATTGTTCTACATCAGATAAACAGATTTTCCATAGTCCTAATCTAAATCTGGTTGTGTTTGGCATTGCAGGTTTACAAAGTCCAAATCCTAGTCTAATCCTGGCCTGCCAAACAGGCCCAAGGATACTACCGGTATCCATTATAGAGCCGTACTCCCGCAAAAAAAAAAAAAAAAAAAAAAAACAATGGTTGCGGCAGCAACAGATCACATGTTAGGGTTTGTCTCACCTAAGAGATAACTAAGAGATAAACCTTTGTCCCTATGATACTACAATAGTTATCCCCAATGAAAACATCCAAACTACATTCCCCCAAAACGTAGCATAATTCTTGTGTCCTGCATTACAAAAAAGCCCTGTTTCACCACCCGCGAGAAAGTCCTGCTCTTGTGGAACCCCTTCCCCCCATTATCCAGAGGTTCGAGCAATGATACGGAAGTTATTTGGCTTGAGCGACATCTCGCGAGAAATCGAGTTAGAGTATGTTGGGGCAATTGCCCCTCCCTGGAGTTGAAGTTGCGTGTTGCATCCAGTCGGTGCGTCGCTCTGCGCCTTGGAGTTCCATCCGTGGCGTTCCCGTCTATTGCCATGGGTAAGTGTTTGTTACATGGTGGGTAATCACTTGGTGACGCTGACGCTCATGGCGGGGGTGAACCCCACGAACCCCTCTTTGATAATCTCACGACGATTTCGGTTTAAATGTCATATATATCGTCTATCTCATTCTGAAGCTATGTTTACCAGTTCTCGTAGTATATCGTCACCTGTACGCCTCTGATTGTACCTCCAGTCACCATCTCTCTCCCGAGTGCATCTCCGGCCGCGGGCGTATCGACCCCCAGTACCATCTCTATCTCTCCCGTGTTCCTAAGGTCACTCGACATCTTGTTCGCCATCTCTACGCGTCGATCTCTATACCCTCACTCTGTATCCATCCCTCGCCCACCTGGGCATTACTTTGCTGGGTCCAGTTCACCGTTCGCATCAGTCCCATGTCCTTTTTCCGGGCGAACCGCCGCTTCCTCGCTATCTTGCGTCCATCCTGGGTCCAGCTCCAGCTACCGATGGCCCTTCCACTCGTCCTCGACAGGTCCGCCGTGAACAGTGTTCCATCGGTAGCATCGAGGCTCTGCATGTAGTTCGCGACGGGTATCGTGGCGAATGGGGCGTGGATCGAGAGCATGCCCGCCTCGATTATCACCAGCACCCACTGCTGGCTGCTCGTGGTTGTTGTTGTGGATGGATCCGCAACACCCCAGCGGAATGCGTGTGGTGGTGTCCCTATCAGGCCTACCACCGATGTTTGATGTCGATTCTCGTATACTACACTCATGATGCGGGTGGTCGCCGTCGTCGAGATACAGTCTCGTAGCCGGACCCCTTTGATCCTGGTCTTGTTGCTCGTGCGGTTCCTGTCGTCCGGTCCGGCCCCCGCTTGTTGTTGTGTCGGTATCGCTGTGCTGATGGGAATTCAAACGTAGCTCTGCGCTGCCTCAGGTCCCTGCAGGTATATCGTCTTGCCCACTGCAACAAGGTCGGCCTCAATGGTCACCCTCGCGCTGTCCTTCTTGGGCGTCGGGGCCTGAACGACGACCACTCGTGGAGCCCTCGTTCTCTTTGTGTATGTGTGGTTCCACGTTTGGCCGGGTTCCGTTTCCTGGTCGTCGATCGCGTTCCATTGCCGGTGTAAGCCATCCTCTGTATCGTGGTGGTGGTGGTAGTGAGCGTCCTCGGCTGTGGGGTGTGGTTGTAAGGAGGTTCCCTTGCCAGTGGAGGGAACGGGAGAATACCCTCCCTATACACCCCTCGGTTGGCCTCTATTGCCTTTTCCGAGTGACCGACGGTGTTGAGGCCATTGGGGCCAGTGGTGTGGGTGCCCGATCACTCTATTGGTTGCGTCACGTGTTCCCCTTGGTTCCGGGGTGCCTTGCCAACCTTGCGCTATTGGTGCCAGGTGAGTGATGGTGTATGAGGTGCCAGGCAGTGGATGCCAGGGAGGTACTTCGTCCCTTCATACATTTATGGTGTACTGTACTGCCGATGTCACAAGTGCCAGGTGCCAGCTTTTGGAAGAAGGAATCATAGCCCAGGTTGGCACCGGGTTCTTCCAAAAGCTCTAGGCACCTGTATTATGCATACCGTTCCGTTCAGTACTGATCATCGCGATTAGATTACTCGCGGCGTGTACTCTGGTGTGGGGAGTAGTCCTGAGCGTCCCGGTAGTCTTTTTTGCTGACAGTAGTCTTTTTTGCTCACAGTAGTCTTTTTGCTCACGATGCTTGTAGTGTGGTGTTGAGGGGCGAGGGGTGACGCTGACGCTCGTGGCGGGGACAAGCCCCCTGCACCCCCCATTCATAATCCTATTCCGAATTGTACTTTTAGTCGAAACGTCACGGTACTCATAATGTCACGATAGTATTAATCTCATGATACTATTAATCTCACGATGCTTGTAACCAGGTCTTCCGTACTAATCTCATTTTCATTTCATTTCTCCTCTAGCGCACTGCGCAGTCTTCTGCACTCTTCCTTCAGATCTCTCACCTCCTGCTTCGTAGCCCGGAGTCTCTCCCCCAGTCCCCTGTTCTCTCGCAGTGTGTATTGCATCAATTCCGCATCTTGGATGACTATTATATCCAAATCGCTCTCTTCCGGCTCTTCCAGTCCGTCCTCAGTCCTGGGCTCGTGCTCTGTCCGCTGCCTGTCGGCCCCTTGTTGGGCGTGTTTCTCCTTCTCGTTCTCCTCCTGGTGAGACTGGTCGACAGCGGGACGTGGGATCGCTTCTTCTCCTGCGGCCTCTGCTGTGATCTATTGTCAGTTCTTTGGTTCTAGTCCTATCCTCTCCCAGTTAGCCGGTTTCTTGCATCGTGATACTAACCCTTCTGTGAGTCCGCCATCATCACACCTTGTTGATAGTGGCTGTTGTTTCTCGGCTGCTGCCCTCGAGCGATGTGTCGCCGTGATGTATGGCCGGCGGTAACTTTCGTTGCAACTATCGTTGTATAGATCGCTTAATTCTTTGGATCGGATGGTGCTCGATACCTTCTGAATGTCACTATCGTGGAGTGTGTCGGTGGGGGGGAGTGGTGTTGCTGTGTCCCTTCACTGTGGTTGTAAGGAAGTCCGACTGGGTGGGCGTCGGAGGGGGGGGGTGACGGTCCATACCCGCCGTGGGGTGGTGTTGATGTTAATCGAGCGATGTGTCGTGTTAACGTCATCCCTTATCCTGTATTCTCGTTCAGACACTTTTAGCGTTGCACAGACATTGTGATCAACGATGGCTAGGGGAGAATAAGGACAGCTGGGTCTGTGTCCCCTCAAGCCACAGAAAAATTGAGTCCTGTCTAAAATCTTGAGCACTAGCCTATCCAAGTAATTGTGACAGAAAAAACCCAAAGGTCATTGTGCTCAGAATATCGCAAAGCTGGTAAATCACAGCAGGGCCATGACAGAAATGGAGGGTCTGCATAAACTTAATCCCAATGGCTTAAACAGACCATTTTACACTAGGCTAACTATCTAAGTAATTTCAAGGAATACTCTTTCCAACTACTTCCTCGCATGTCACTTCTGCTATGACGAGTACTCGAGTACAGCCTTAGCACCAGTGTTTGAATACAGGCAAGGTGATTGAGGTCACGGTGTGGGTGCCCTGTTGTCCCATTGGTTGTGTTCTTTCTCCGTCCGGTCGCGAAGGTTTGCACTAGATCTTGACGCGAAAACAGGATTTCTTCTAGCTCTTGGGAGTGATCACTGCGTGTCTGTGTGAGTGTCCCTCTGCTCTATTGGTGGGTGCCGGGTCTGGCACTGTTGTGGCTGCTCACACTTCCCCTTCAGCCTATCACATTACTTTAGCACGCGGACCAACCAATTAGTGCATGTTTAGCCAGCCTCCACAACAGTACTTGTAAACAATTCCTGATTGATTTGGGCCAAGTCAGCACCTCAGAACACTAGTCTGTTCATGTGACCATGACCACGCCTACTGCTATTGCCCTGCTTCTAGTTGTTTATGTCATGGCCATGATGAGCAGCAGTCAGTACATGATTTGCGGTGTAGACTACTGGGCGCTACAACTTTGGAGACTACGCCCAGAGTAACGTGAGAAAACGACAGAAACACCACGCTACACCCACCGCGTAATCTAATCTCGATCATCACGGTAGGACTACTCGCCACGATTACGCTTATTGATGCCAGGCCCAGCTTTTGGAAGAACCCGGTGCCAACCCGGGCTATGATTCCTTCTTCCAAAAGCTGGCACCTGACACTTGTGACATCGGCAGTAGACCATAAATGTATGAAGGGACGAAGTACCTCCCTGGCACCCGAGCCTGACACCTCATACACCATCACTCGCCTGGCACTTCGGAGCCAGACCCTGATTCGCCGGGCACCGATCCAAGGAGTATTCTATCCCTTGCCTTGTTTTCAAATTATCGTCTTGGTGGGTAGCCAAGGCAATGGGAGCGATGGTAAGAGAGTAGTTCTGCTTGAATCTGATTAGAGTATTCCCGAAACATGTGAATTTCTGGCCCAGATTGTAATTTGGATCACTAACTTATTATGGTAATCAGGATGGACTAAACTTCGGTAACTGTTTCTGTCCGGAGGCGTGGTGGTGAGTAGTCTATGTGGTGCCGCTGACGCTCGTGGCGGGGTGAACCCCCGAACCCCACTTCGATAATCCCATTCTGAGGGTCACAATACTTGGAATGTCACTTTTACTATGAATCTCACGATACCTGTATTCTCACAGTAGTCTCAATCTCACAATACTCATAATGTCATTTCTCTTTTACAGTCAATCTAGTACACTGTACAGGTTGACATTGTTTATCGGCCCACTTCGTCTTAGCCTCACCCATCGCTCTCTGACTTCATCCGCACGCTCCTTGACCGTCGCCTCCAGCTCTTGAAGGTGCCGTTCCCACTCGTTTCGAGCCTCCCGTTCGATGTTACTGCGAATGCTCACCTTGTTGGCATCCACCCGGTCGCGATGTTCACTCGACAGCAGTGTGACATTGCGGATGTCCCCTTCTTGTAGATGCCGGTACACCTCCAACCATATATCCGTGCAGAGTGTTCCCCTGATAGCGGCGGCGGCGGCGGCGGTGGTTGTTGTCGTCGTCGGGGCGCTGCTGCTTGGGCTCATTTTGCCGGTTTTCATCCTCGTCCTGCGGGGGTGTCCATACTTCTCGTACAGTTCCGACCGTCGGGTGAACCTTAAAATCCTCTCGATCGACTCATCCTGCTTGTCCAGTTCGCGTAGTTCATCGAACAGCCGCTTCCGCCTCTTCACCATCTCCTGTTCTGTATCTGTGCCGTTGTCAGTCCGGTTATTTCCTTGCTCCGTCCCTCGCCTTTGTTACCGTACCATCGGTTGAATGCCCCGTCGCCATGCACTCGCGTCCTGTCGGTGGTCGTGGTGGTAGTGGCCGTGTCCGTGGCCGTGTCGGTGGACGGGGAACTATCGTGGGGTGTGTTGCTGTGTGCGAGTGGTGGTGGTGGTGGTGTGGGGTGTGTCCCCTTCGCTGTGAGCGGTGGTGTGGTTGTAGTGGTGTTCTCCCGTCCTAGTCGGAGAAGGGGGGGAAGGGGTCCCTATATAGTGGGGTTGTGGCCTCATTGGCCTCTATCGAGTGATCGGTGGTGTTGACGCCATTAAGGCCGACACGTGATGTCCGTGTGAGTGCCTCGTTATCCCATTGGTCCGTCGTCGGGTGTGTGCCTGCCCCCCGAAAAAGGGTACGGTGGAAAGTGCCTAAAGGTGGGTCGTCGGGTGAAACAAGAAGTCCGTGGCAACCGATCGGGTCCGGGGCCGAAGTGACCGGCACTTGCTGCTACAACTGGTACTAATAAAAAAAAGAGAAATGAAAATAATGTATAAGCTCCAAGGATTTTATGTTAAAGAAACACAGTGGTGACTTTTGTATACAACATCAGTAAATTGTGAAGTTCCATATCGACTTTATTTGGACATCCTCCATGTGATCCGACTTTGCACTTCATTCTGCGTTTGAGGCTCAGGCCAGGCATGTTGATAGTGAAAGGTGCGTATTGTGGTATTAGCAGTAGTAAGCAAAACATATTTGGCTGTATTGGTTTGAGTTTGTATAGATACTGAGCTGCACGTAGCTTCTCCATCACTTTGTTGCTTGCATTATTTTCAACATTACCTAATCATATCTTGTTCTCTCCTTCTCAGTATTTTTCAGCATGCCCTACATACATTTGATCCCTAGTCTCACTCTCACCAAAAATTTTACATTTTCACCTTGCATCACACTTGATAGAAGCCCTTAATTCAAGAAAAAAAAACCACTAGCCTATTGTGCCTAGAATTATCTACATCAGTGTGGTTTTTTTTTTAATTGGGATTGGTGGTTGCCATTGACTGATGCAAGATCGCACCTGGCTGGTTTTGAGGTCCCGGTTTGATCCTATTCGCACTATATTCCCCTAGGTGTTGCCCGGTAAAATACCTGTGCTCACTCTTCCCTTCAGCCTCGGTAGAACAGCCACCTAAGATCCGGTGGTCGGCCAATTAGGGTCTGGCTCCAAGGTGCCAGGCGAGTGATGTTGTATGAGGTAGCAGACAGCAAGTGCCGGGCCGGTACAAGTCCCGCTCATACATTTAGTGTGTACTGAACATGTCACGAGTGCTAGGTTCCAGCTTTTGGAAGAAGGAATCATAGCCCGGGTTGGCACCGGGTTCTTCCAAAAGCTGGACCTGGCATCAATAAGCGTAATCGTGGCGCTAGGTCTACCGTGATGATCAAGATTAGATTACACGAGTACTCGTAGCGTGGTGAGTAGTCTTTTTCGTCACCATGTATTTGAGGTTGTGAGTAGTCTGGTGGGGTGGCGCTGACGCTCGTAACAGGGGACAAGCCCCCTGCACCCCCCCCCGTTCATGAATATATTCCGGAATTTCACGAGTAGTATTAATTCTCACGGTAGTCTTAATTCTCACTGTACTGTACAAGTGGGACCAAAAAAGTGACGGGGCACGAGCGATTTTAGCGCAAAGATAGCAGATTTCACACCAAGATATTACCCCAGAGAGAATTCACAAAAATACAAACTCTCCATAGAACCATTGAAAACAGTGATGAGATCATTTTCTATATACAAGTGTCTGCTCATTTCCCAACTCCTCAAGAGTGGTATGCCATTGAACTTTCAAATTTCGCCAAGACACAGTTTTCCCACCAGAAACAATGGTCTTGGCATGATTTTGAAGAAAGTTTTGCTCCCTTTTGCTACTGCTCGTCAGAGAATTTAAATCTCTCTGAGGTTACGATGGAGGCCAGGTAGTCTACATCTTTTCTGAAAACTCTATGAAGTTACCCTATTTTTAATTCAAGTATTGATAACTGAATAAGTGTGTGAAATTGGCTATTTTTGGTGTAAAATCGCTTGTGCCCCGTTACTTTATTGGTCCCACTTGTACTATTAATGCTCACTATATTCTATTTCTCACTATATTCTAACGTCGTGAGTAGTCTGGAGGGTGACGCTGACGCTCGTGGCGGGGACAAGCCCCCTGCACCCCCCGTTCATAATCCTATCTCGGGGGTGGGTTGAATCTATTAATCTCGTGATACTCCTGGTGTGGTGTTGATCCTTTACTCTTTCTATGCCTCGTTGCCATGCACCCGATGCAACCGGAGGTCCGGGTCTTAGCAGTCGTCGCCCTGCTTCAACGCCTCCAACTGTGGTAAATTTACTTGCCGCCCGGTACTCGTCATCCCTATACTGTTACTATGTGACCTTGATGTACTCACCTCTCCGCTCAGGGTGACCCCTTTGCTCCACCGTCTGGTACTGTTGGGGGTGGGTATTGGAGGTACCGCTCCTCATTCTCGTCTGCCGCCGGGAGAGTGTACGAGTACTCACTATTAGTCCCCTTTCTGTGGGGTGTGGTGGTGGTGGGTGGTGTTCCTGTATCGCGGTCGGCGAGGTGGTGTGGGGTGTGTCCTGCACCGCTCGGCTAGCCCGTTCGCTGGCTGTTATTGGGTGCGACCTCTCCGCCTGCCGCCTCGCTCGCCGGCCACCCGCACAGCCGGGGTACCGCCAGTGTCACTGTTAGTGTGAGTACCGTTTCTGTCCTCCACTATTACTATTAGTATTAGTATTAGTATTAGTGTCCTCTGTGGATCGCTGTCCACCCATCGTCACTATCGTCACCCTCTGTCCGAGTGTGGTGAGGTGGTGTTGAGGGGTGCTGTGTCCCCTCACTGTGGTTGTACTGGTCTCGGTGGGAGGGTGTTCAATCTTTCGGTTATAATTATCACCGGCCTTTTCTTTATATATTCCCTTGTTTCCATTGTTTTACACCTCCACTCTGGTTCCGCCCTCTTTGTTTCCTTTTTTTGTAAACACGATGAAGGTGCTAGGTTTTTTTCTTTTTTAATAATGTTCATACTGAGTGGTGACATGTGAGGTGAACGTGCTGGGGAAGGATTGTGTGGGGGAGAGCGCGTAGGTGGTAATGTCACATTATAGATATAAGTTATCTAGGTTTGTAAGTAGCTTTCCTCGTTTGTTTTGCTGAATCTGCTCTGTGGCCTGTGTATTTTGCCATTGGAAATTCACTTTCACGTGAGGCAAGGGAGGAAACAATAGACGTGAAAGAGAGGGGAAATGAGAGAGGCGTACCTCGAGCTCACGTTCGTCCGTGAGAGTATGACCAAACCCATAATCTTGATCACCAAACTTCCTAGCGTCCACATGGCCCCGTATTTCTGCCGCCGTCTATATAAAACATCAAATCTACCATCATCACAGCTAGTAGTAGAGCCAGGCGACCAATTAATAAGTGGGGGTAAAGGAGGGGGCTAATCTATCGTGGTTAACGAAAATGTGCCGGGCGAGGAGAACTGAAGGTTGTAAAAGAGGGAGGAAAAAGAAGAGAATGCTGAAGTCAACTTTATCAGACGAATGCCAGACAAAAGGTCTCTCCTTACCGCCGCGATGTCGTTGAGTAAAAGCAAGCCACCCACTGGGCCCTTTTTTTATTCACTCTATCCCATTTTGATTTATCCGATTCAAATAACGCTCAGCTCACCATTTCCCAATGATTTCACTGCACCGGAAAGCTATAGTATCCCGGCAGGGGGGTAGGTGAGTCCGCGGTTACGAAGATATGATTAATCAGTACCCCAGCGAAGTGTGTACTGTACTCGCGTGGCACAATTAAAACTGGACACTATAGGAAGTTCAATCTCCCTGGGTGTCCCGCTGCGCGAATAGTTGTTTAGTATACTCACCCAGCGGTCCTTCCCCCGCTGTAGGTTAGCGCTCGGGTCATGTAAGCTCCAAAGATCTTTAAAATACACACTCTGTAGTCCACTGCCCACTAATTGCCCTGTCTCTAGGGGAAAGATACTGCCATACGGCTGAAACCTTTGGAACTGACCATCGCGACAGCTGGGCAGTTATTCCATCAATGGACAAGAGAAATAGAGATGATGGAGAACCACCCTAATCGGGGGAGAAGAGCTATATGTATGAATCGGCCCATCAGACAACTGCTAGGTGTAAAATGCATCTCAATGTTCAGGTTTTTGCGCTAAGTAGGTGCTTTTCATGCTTTGGACTGGCGCGGGTGGGCTTCGTGGATGGGGGGGGGAGGGTGGTTGGAAACAATGGAAGGCTGGAGATGCTGCTCGGCATGCTCACAACTAACCCAACATGCTCAGAACATGCTCGGCATGCTGGCCCTACCTTTTCACCATTACCACCCATTCACCCATTGCTTTATTTGCCGTTGGCTGTTTGTGGTTATCTGTTCGCTTGGGTGCGCTTTGCCGTTTGTTTGTTTTTCTGATACCGTTAGCTGTTCGCAATCCATGGGTATGCAACTTACCGCTTACTGGTATACCCTTTACGTTGCGTACCCGCGTACCCGTTTGCCGTTGGTTGGTGATATCCTTTTTGTGTTCGCTCGCCGTATTGAAGGTTTGGAATCGATATGGGAGCAGTACAGCGATGGGAACACTACAGCCGTGGGTGCGATCACCGTGGTGGGAGCGGGAACAGGGACGGCAGCGTGAGTCTTTGTGGGGCCTGTATTTCTTTTGTTAGCTTGGGGGGGGGGCATAAAGTAAGGGGGCTTGCGCGGTGGAATAGGGAAGGTGATAGACCGGTGTGGAAAGTGGTGGAGCGAGCGGGAAAATTCTTTTTGGTGTTTATTCTCCTGTTATTTCCTGCTCGTTAGAAAGCAAGTCTTTGAGCAAGAAAGAGAGAAGAGGTTGGCGAGCAAGAGAGTGTGCCTTAGGAGAGTGTGTCTTAGGAGAGTGAAAACGCGAGTAAAATTCTTTTCTACCCGCCTTTATCCATTTGCTTGGGGCTTGGTTTCACCGAGTGACCAGTTGTGGCGGCGGAGTCCTCTAGAGCGCAAGTCCGGAAACTCCAGGTGTTTATGAGGAGTGTGAGTCCGAAGGTAGTCGAGATATTACTGCTTGGATCCCGATGCAATAACAAAAGTAAGTGAGTCAGTAATGGGAAGCACACTTAATCACCGTTACTTTCCCAGAGTATAGAAGCTGCGCTTCTCCACCACTTTCTTCCTCTCTGTTCCTCTTCCTCTCTGTTCCTCTCCCTCGCTTGTTCGTCAAACTTCTACCACCCCCACAACGCTTTCTGCATGGGCCAATAGGATAAAGTTTCTCCACCTTATTTCCATCCCCCCACTTCATCTTATGGAATCAACATCCCCAACCACTCATATGGTGCGTGCCATTCAAAACGCACACGAGAAATTAGCTACTTTTCAAATTCTGTTG
Source organism: Tuber brumale (assembly GCA_014065205.1). Taxonomy (NCBI): domain Eukaryota; kingdom Fungi; phylum Ascomycota; class Pezizomycetes; order Pezizales; family Tuberaceae; genus Tuber; species Tuber brumale. The sequence goes on along the minus strand of JACCEG010000103.1, from coordinate 7,428 downwards.
CATCAACAACCACTCCCGTATTGCAAAAAAAAAACCCAGGCAAGCAAGAACTAAAGACAAAGAATAACGCCTGGGCTTTGTTTTTTAGAATACAGACAGGAGTGGTTAATCACACAACAGGATTTGAAATATTGCATTTTTGGTGGGAAAGCAGAAAATTTGTTACGTCCGCCACACTTTGAAATGCCAAGTAATCAACCAAGCTATGGAATTATGATAGTAGGTTTGCACATTATAAACCTAATCTTATACTCACTATGTATCCAAAATCACTATTGCCCTAATGGTAATTCGGATTATCCTGTATAATAATATGGTAAACCCTAAATTTTTCACCACAAAAGGTTTACATAATCAATTCTCGGCAGTGATTTTTCACAGCCGTATTATGTAACACCTGTATTTCAGCCTCGTGTACATTTTGAATGGTAGGAACCGTACCCATCTCCCGGAAACACAAGTCCACAATAAGCACCAATTTCGTCGACCATTGTCATTTCAACCTTGACCTAGCCGGCGTCCGGTGTGCGTCGGGCCAGGGAGATATTCCTCTCATACCTATTCTTCTTTTCTGGTTTTCGGACATTGGTGTTACAGAGTACGCAAGAGAGTTGGGTAGCGAGAGGAGAGGCATCCACCACCTGAACAGGGCCCATCCTGCGACGATTTCGCACCTCCCGTGCGACCGCTCCCGCCTTGCGTTAATAACGATATTCAGGAAGATGCCAAAACATCACTCGATGCACAAACCAAGTCCACGCACCCCGAAGAGCCCTGCACCGGCTCAGCTGAGTGTTTTGCCTAACTCTGGAATGTATGGAAAATTCGTTAGGTAATATATAACATCATAGAATCCTCCAATGGAGAAACCCGCGTTGAAAATCCCCAGCCCTTAGCAGAAATTCGCCAAAGATACCATCTCCACTGTGCAGCCAACCCCGCCGCCGTGAGCACTTGCCCGTGTACAGGTATACCACAAACACAGCCATATATATCATACGCCTCCCAGCCCTCATTGCTATGGTACAAGTAATGGAAAAGATCCGGGGATTCAGGAATGGAGGGGTCGTGGTATGGTTCCGTGGGCCTAGAGTTGGGGCCGCTTTTCGCATGGCGGCTGTGGCAATTTTGGATGTAACCAGAAATGTAATGCCTGAAATTAAGGTTAGTTTAATAATATTAATATTATGATTTTATAGGTGGAGAGAAAAAGCAAAAAAATGTAAACCAAAAATTAAATCCAAGTAACCACTATTACCCAGCCTATCTCGCACATCATAACATAACATATCAGCTCCATTATACGAGCACGGACCCCTGAACCTAACAAACCCGACAACGTAACAAATTTATCACGTAGCTACCATGTAGAGTATCCCAATTATCTCCACAACAACCTTCATTATGGCTTCCCCATTAGATGAAGAAAGTCTGCTTGCATCTGCTTCTCAATACTATCATGAAGAAAACACATCTATCCGAAAAGCCGCCAGCCACTATGGTGTCAAATACCACATCCTCTTCCATCGACTGCATGGTACGAAAACCCAGAAAGAAGAAGATGAAGATCGATGTGCTCTGTCTCCTGAGGAGGAGGAGGATATAGTCAGATGGACAGACTATATGATGACGACAAATTATCCCCCAACAGGTCCACGGTTGCATGCAATGGCAGAGCATATTGCAGGGAGGAAACTCGGCAAAAAGTGAGTGCAAAAGTTCAAGCATCGCCACCCATCGGTGAAAGTCAAACTAGTAGCAAAATTTGAAAAGTAATGAATTGAGGTTACAGCAGAACTAGTGCATGCTTTTTTCGAATGTTTCAATCGTGAACGTCAGCAATATTCGGTCAAGGATCGAGATATATCGAACATGTATGAGACAAACTTCAAAGTCGCAGAACTTGCACATTTACGTCGCGTTTTTGTATCCGGACCCGATTCCAGCACGCCACTGCGTGGATTTGCAGATGAGTGTGACAGTTTTATGATCATCGAATGCATCAACAGGTTTGGCAGCTCCATGGCACAAGCCTTTATCCTCAAAGGCAAAGTTACTGTTGAATCGCAACTCCCAGCGGATGAACAGTTGGAATCGCAATTCCACTTTTCCATTGCGCACACAGACTCCTCCTTCAACAACAAGGCTCACGGATTTGAATAGTGGGCTTGCATATTCATCCCCTATACTCGAGAGAACACATCACACCAACCATGGAGAATACTTCTCCTTGATGGCCATGAATCTCATTTTTCTCCAGAGATGTGTGACTTAGCTTACTATAATCGAGTTCTCCTACTATTCTTTCCAGGAAAAGCTACACATTTACTCCAGCCACTCGATGTGGGTATTTTTGGACTGCTCAAGCAAAGTTTGCACGCATTATTGGAAGCAGATGCTGTGGAAGGTGAACTACATATAGAGTGGTCCGAATTCTACAAAACATATGAAAAAGCGTAAACAGAAACAATCACAGAATGCCTCTGCCATGCAGGATTCCGTCATGCTGGCCTGATTCCATCTGATCCCCCCATCCCTCTCTCAAATATGAGGAACCCAGAATGCCTTATCAACTCACCACCTCCAATTGATGACGAAGGGCAAGAAGAAGGAAGTGGAGCACAGTGTAACCGGTACTGGTTGCTGGTTAGGATTTTGATGTATCAGTTGATACTGTTTGAGTTTTGAATATGTTTCAGGAAACGAGGTATGCCTCTAGCCGGATAGTATCGGTTTGATACTCTATATGTTTTATGTTTGGTTTCGAGTATCGGTTTGATACTCTATATGTTTTATGTTTGGTTTCGAGTATCGGTTTGATACTCTTTTTGTTTTATGTTTGGTTTCAGGGCTACCGTTTTGGAGTCCATTATGTTATGAGAACAAGGCTTCCGGTAGCCTAGGAAGTGTATTTAAGAACTGCTATTCTTCTTGTTAGAAGGAGCAGACTTCAGCAGACAGAGTTTTTAATATACTTGGTTGAACAGTTACTCTCGTCAGTTCGCTTCAAGAATATTTAGTTTGAGATCCACCAAACATCTCAGAGACTTCAGTAGTCACGATACAGTAAGAAGTCAATTCAACAACCTTGGCTAAAGCCTTCGGACTTTGATTCGCTAGCTACCGCTGGGGTACAGAACAAAGCCCATCAACCCTACGATTACCGCATCTCCCGAGAGGCGGTTACAGTATGCTGCATTTCTGATCTCCTGGTGTCGAGTGTAGTAATCATCAGATGCGGGTACTGTGGTAGCATTGACTTTATAGGTATCGAGTAGTTGGTATTCTCGTCCATACACAGCCTTATATGGTGACATTCCAATAGTATCGGAGTGACCTGCATTGGAGTATGCTGTTACTTCTTGGAGGGAGGTAAGTCAGTTGGTCTGGCTTGCATTCACAACATTCCTTAATGCTGTTTTCAGTTCTCGAATCTTCCTTTCTGCTTGTCCATAGGTCTGGTGGTGGCCAGGCGTAGCCATAATGTGTTCGACTCCTATCATCTTCAAAGTTTGTTTCCAAAACCGTGAGGTGAACCGAGGATCAGCATCGCTAACAAGCGACGTAGGTATTCCATGAGGGGTGAAAATATGGTGACGGAGTAACTCCATAGTCGAAATCGCAGTAGCGTTTACTGATGTTGGTATCAGGCAGCTGAACCCAACTGCTCTATCTACTACCACCAGTACTGAATCATATCCTTTCAGCTTCGTAAAGGGACTTGTGAAATCGATAGCATAGCTCAAAAATATCTCTGAGAAAAAAGGAAGCGAGAGGGTGTTGCCAGTAGGCAATGTAGTCCTTTCCCGGTTCAGTTGACATATGTCACATTGCTGGACATAGTCTTTGAAATCTTTCCTCATCTCAGGCCAGTAGATGTATTCTGTTGCGTACCAGAGGTTTCGATCAGTGCTTTGGTGTCCTTTATCATATATTTCTCCTATCATCAGCTCCCTTAGTGTTTCTCCATTCACTCCATGACCCTTCGGAATGTAAAGGCAATCTTCTCCTCCTCTTGTGGTAGCGTACGGTAGCCCATTGCGTATTTGGTAATGTTGCATCATTCCGTTTCCTGAAGTGAGGTTAGAATCCTTTGCTAACTGACAGATATGTTTGTTTTTATATCCTTTAACCATCTGTTCCCTCCAAATGTTGTTGATATCGTCCACTCCTTGGATGATATCCCTTTTGTCAACCACTCTTGCTAATCCCGTAACCTCCTCCTTCTCTTCAGGTGTTTCATACACTTTGTAGAGCTCGCGCTTCGCGTGAGGTAGGGAGGGTGGTTCCACTATCGGAACCTCATTCAGGTATGCGAGGGGCCCTCCATAGAGGGGCTCGCGGTGGTGCTGTTCAGGGTACTCGGAAGCTTGACTTTTGGTAGGGGGCGTGCCACAGCCTAGGGCTTTCTTGACATGTTCTTTGATGGCTCGGATATCGAGGCAGGGGCGTGATGAGTGGGTATCTCTATCATTGTGATCGTCATTGGTGTTAGGCGGAGTTTCGATAACTTGTGGACTGCTGCAGGGGGAGCCTGCGTAGATCTTAGTCTTCGTTTTCAATTCCTCGTGGTCAGGACAGAAAGGTATGTTGCAGAATGCCCAATGCATTGATGCATGTTCAAGTTCCTCCTCACTCCTACCACTGGTATACCTCCGATGGTCCCGCCAATCATTTAGAGGTTCCCTATTTCTGCAATCGTCTGCATCTGGCTGTGCTTGCTCCAGGCTGCAGTTGTTTCCACATTCTTAGTGAGCGCCGATGTGCACAACTGTAAGGTGTAACCGCCTCTCCGGAGATGCGGTAATCGTAGGGTTAACGGGCTTTGTTCTGTACCAAGGTGGTAGCTTAGCGAATCAAAGTCCGGAGGCTTTAGCCGAGGTTGTTGAATAGACTTCTTACTGTATCGCAACTACTGAAGTCTTCGAGATGTTTGGTAGGTCTCAAACTAAAGATTCTTGAAGCGAGCTGAAGAGAGTAACTGTTCAACCAAGTATATTGAAAACTCTGTCTGCCGAAGTCTGCTCCTTCTAACGAGAAGAATAGCAGTTCTTAAATACACTTCC